>JANHZT010002295.1:18225-28327 GCA_032468215.1 Stegonotus admiraltiensis
TGGGTGGGTGGGGGAAACTAAGGGGCCGGATGTCCCCCCAGCCTTTCTCCGACTGATCGGTTCCTCTGCAAAAAGTGGGGCCTTTGGAGATATGGGGAAGTGACACCCGATGACCACAACCCAAGGGGGAAGATGCGCAGTGGGTTCTGAGTGGTGGCTTGGGCCTTGTGAGCCCATTTCTGTAGCCGAATTGAGTGGGAGGGGTTGACATTTGGGCTAGTGGTGCAGAGGAGGCGCACATCTCCAGCTGAAAGTGTGGAGGGTAGATCTACATTTAAAGTTTCCCTCTGCACCATAAGAACGGCGGTACCTCAGGAGACCCAGGCCTTCCCATTGGCCACTGAATTCCCTGTGGGGATTTTTTTTTTAACGGCAGGAATTAAAAAGAAGGGTCTCGTCATTGGCGGCATGAAGAAGCTGTTGGGGTCCAGTCCAATCATCTGTTTTGCTCTGCTCCTTGTGGGCTCCTTGGCAGGTGGATTAAATGCCTCGCTGGACCTCCAAGCAGAGGAAGGAAAGGTGGTTTTCCTCCGCAATGACTTCCCTCCTTCGTATCAAGAAGGCACCGGGTACATTTCTGTGTGCAGGGAAGGTTCTTCTCCTTCCTCATACATAGCTGATCTGTCACCTGTTCGAGTTCCTTCTGCCGAATGCGTGGGCCGGCGGCGGGAAAGATCACATTTCCGCCCTTCCTGGACCCTCTCGCACAAGAAATGTCACTCGGGGGTTGTCGCTGGGCTGCAAGGGCTCCTTGTGACCTTTTCTGAAGGAAAGGCGGTTAAGTGCAATTCCTGTGGATCTATTGCTCCTGGAGATGAGGTGGGCGGGAGAGGTGGAACTGTGTTGTCTAGAAGATAATCGACACGTAAAGGACCTTCTCTGCGTTTTGTTTGGCTCGCTGAGAACTCGGCCTTTAAAGTGTATGGAGCTTTAATATGAATCTGCCCCGTGACACCTCTAGCGCTCAGCTCCCATGTTTTGATGTGCAGAACTTGTGGGCTGGCGATGCTTGGTTTGAACTAATGATTTAAACATTCTTACAACTGCTTTCATTGCCTTGTACATCAATAAAGGCGAGATGGCTGTTTAGCTGCATGGAGGGAGGGAGAATGTAGATAAAGCAGTCGACACTTCAAAATATTAATCAACTCAGCCACAGTCAGGTACTAGAATGTTTTCTGGGGGGAAAAAAGAGAGACTTAAATAGCTTAGTATCCTTAGCTGCGTTGGTGTGTGACAGCTGGTTCCAGTAATTTGCTTTTATAGAGCGGTTTGTTGTAAATGAATGGCATGTTGAATATTTTACCACAATTTCAGATTATCTGAAGAATATTTTCTGTTTACTAATTGGTAGCTAATGCTCAGTACATTGATGTTGACATGAGCAAATGGATTTAAAATGATTTTGAAGTGAGCTTCATTAGAAGATGCTCTAATTCAGAGTCAACAAGAAATGTCAACCATTATGCCTCCTCTTGCTCCTCATCTCCATCTTGGCAAGCTGCACAAAGCAAACCTTATCCGGGCCTGGCTTTGCTGAAAAGGACGTGTGCCATTAACCCAACAGGGTTATTCAGAAGTAGGAAAGGACAGAATTCATAGACCCGGCTGCTTTGCGGTGGTTCATGCAGAAATGGAGACCTGCGTATTTGGTCTGAAGGGGAACCAAAGTAAGGCTGTGGGATTCTGGATTGAGACCGAGATGTGATTTGCCTTGCACAGGAGTGTTTCAGGAGGAAGGAATAGCTGGAAGAAGCCAAGGTCAGTGGTGGCACGTGAGGTTGACGTAAAGCCGGGAAGGGGTGGGAAAACCATTGGTTGCCAGATGAGCTATGGTGACAGCTCAGGGAGATGGGTGCAACAGACACCAGCCAGCCTGACTGGCTCTGTGAAGGGCTCTGGTGCCCTGTGGCTTTCGTTTCTGCTGACCACTTCTGAAGGCTTTGGCCGAAATGCAGCGTGCTCAGCTCCAAAACAGAAGACATCTTCTACTCTGGACGGACCTTGGACAGGTACTCCTGCTTGGAATGCTCCTGTTCATGTGCTGCATGTGGAAGCCCGTGGATGCCTTAAGATTGCAAATTTGGCATTAATATTTGATGCCTGTGAGACGTTATTGTGTGGAGCATGTTGTGGCATAAAACATTCAGCTGCTGCGGATGAATACGTGTGGCTCAGAAAAATCTGGATGTCCATGTACTGTAAAATCCCTATGTGAGTCAGCAGCAGTGTTATGCTTCAAGATTTGCTAAACGTAATTCTTTACTGAATTAGCTTCAACCTGGTGCTGTCAGGTCAGGGAATGAAATTTAAATTCCAGGTAGGGTGGAAACTCATCATAGGGGCACCAAAAGAGCCCTGTTGGATGCATCTCATTCCCGGTTCCTGGCCCAGAACTGCCACCCGTTGTACCTGGGAAGACAGTGAGGCCTGAATGAGATGCTATCCTTCCACATCAGCCCTCTGCAGCTGGGATTTTGGGTCTCCTGTCTGGGAACCAAGGGGTTAGAAACCGCCCTCAGAACTAGGAGCCTCTCTGGTGGGCCAGCCTGGTCACCTTTCAGAAAGGTCTGAGTTGGTAATGCTCTGCTTTCTTTCCTCTTGGCAGCAAGAAACCGCTAATACTTGAGAGGGGGGGGGGATAAGTGATGGGGGTCTGGGGTGCAGAGAGAAGCCTTGAATCCAATTTCTCTGCACTTTCAAGAGATTGTATGCAGTGACTTGGAACTGGTGACCTGTGGCTGCTGTGTGTTTAGGCTTTCTGCCTGGGCCTTGCTCAATGATAAAGCAATCCAGCAGAAAGTCAGTCGTACCATAGAACTGAAGGCGAACAAATGAGACCGAGATCAAGATGAAGAACTGGGTTGAGCACTCTACATGGAAGAGCCCCGGCTGGATGACGAGCGACTCCGCAGTGCAGCCCTGGGTGTAATTGTGCAGCACTGTTGTTCTGCTGAGTTAGTTCCCATGGCTTAAGACCCTTCGGTCTCAAGATGAATTCAGGGCATCCTTGTCAAAGGGAGGAGGAAGTGGACGCCCGAAGGTCGTGCTTTCCTTGTTCTGAGAGCCGTTGACCTTGCTGAAGGTCACCAGGGCTTTGAGCAGGACTGACCGTCTGTGGTAGGCCACAAGGTGGGAGAAGCCTTCTCCGAGGGCTGCAGGTGAATGGGTGCCTAGGGAGAAGGAATGGGTCTCTCCTCGCTTATCTGATGTCCAGCAGGGTTGGGACATTTAGCTTTGAGGGGGACAGGTGCAGCCAGCTAAGAAATGACCAGATTGTGTCATCTAATTGTCCACAGTACAACCATTTGTTTCTGATAAACCATCTTCGGTATGTATATTGTGACCGGTTCTTCCTCCTGTGGCAAAGATGCATTTTGAAACAGTTGACTGATCAGTGGAGGCAAGAGGTGAATGGCACTTGAGAGGGGCTGCAGAGGAGCCATTCTCATTAAAGGGGCAGAGGTGAGCATGAGGGTCTAAAAGTCTTTGCTCCCAACTGTCAGGAATCTATCCATGAAATGCAGGCCGCTTGGTTGCTTGGGCAAGATGCTCTTTCAATGATGAGCCTCCGTGCTTTCCTTCCACCTCAATCCAGGCAGCTGGAGAGCAGCTTCATGCAACTTGCTTCTCCTCTCCCAAGTGGGGTCTGGCAAAATGGCTGCTGCCTTTGTGGTTTTGGGTTCTTGGAAAGCAAGATGGGCTGGTATCATTATGGGCTGCTGTCTGTTTGTGTACGTGAAAGGGAAGGGTGAGAGGCCATCTGTTCCCTGCCATGTTTTGGATCGATTGATCAATCAATCGATCGTTCGTTCATCCATCCATCCATTCATTTTTCTGCTATCCATCTCACCACTGGAGGACTCTTCATAGTTCTTCAGTGGGTCTGACATGCATGCAATGAAAAATCTCTGCTTGGTCCCCTAGCCAGTTCAATTCATTATTGCTTGGATTGGTGCCTGGACCATTCACACTCTTGGGCTGGCCAAGTTTTCTCCCTCCACATGAATGCGCGAGAGGCGGTAACATACACCTTGTTTCTGTAGAGTGACTTCTGTCATGGGCTTATGCACAAATCAAATGATTCATCCGAAAACTAATGTTGCAACTTCATAGGAAATGTGATGGCTCTTGGCCTTGTCCTGCTCAGTCTTTGGTGCTGGGGAGGATGCAACACTCAGCCCCCAGCCACAGATGAGACAGAAAATTGCAAAGTCCACTGGTGGAAGATTCTGGTAGGGATCTTTAAGTACATTGCTAGGGAGCTCTGCTCTGTTTTAAGCACGAGGCCTTGAGGATTTAGAGGCTGTTGGGAGTGGAACTGACATTATTACTTCAGTCACCCGAGTCCTTCTGTTTGTTTATGTGTTCATCTTAACGTGTTCATTTTGCCTGAGTTCATTTTGTTTGCTCCACTTCCGGTCCATTTCCTGTCTTGCACTTTTCTCGGCTGTTCAGTGGCATAAGACTAATGTGTTAAATATTTAGCACTGTTAATTGATTCAATAGAAAGGGGAAAAAATGAAGACCTGGAGATTGCTCATAGCTGCGGTCAGCATTTTATCTTAAGCAGCCGAGCGATCCACTCACTGCGGGCCATGGTGGGCGGATTGTGGAGCCCTGTTGCCGCCACGTCCACGAAACTATGTCGAGGAACTTTTGGGGTTCCTCTTTCAGTTTGGTTTCTGGTCAGGGCTTCTTGTGGGCTGCCAAGGAGGAAACGTAGCCCCATTTTTCCCAGGGGACCATCCTCAGAAGGTAAAAAACCAGAGTCCCGGATTGGTCTGGGTCTCCTCTCGGCCTCATCTTGGCACAAAATACCAATTCTGGAGCTACTTTGGCATTCATTGAGTGCCGCAGGTTAATCAAATATATTTTGAAAATAGTGCTTCTGCTGCAGAACTCTTTGAAGAGATGATACGTAGAGGCACAATTTAAGGGTGTTTAACATTTCTCAATGCAGGTAATGCAATATTCCTCCCTGAGCTTTGAAAGTAATCTGCAGAGAGATCTGATATGAAGATGCACAAAAGGTTAGTTGAACGAAGACGGGAACTAAAGCATCAAACTGAATAGAAAACCGGTATTGTGCAAGCAACACTGCTCTTTGCCATTCATTACTGCAATTATAATTACGCGACTCAAACATATTTAATTGGCATAAGATATTTTTTTACACTGAATAGGTCTCATTGTTTTCCCTGGGGAAAACACCCACCCCCTTTCGGCTTGTCCGTGGTGTGTGTGCCTCTCTCGTGTACTCAAGAGCCCCTTTGTTTACCTGGAAGAGATTAATGGAATTATGATTCTTGTAAGGTAGAATTGACAGCGCGGATCAAAGGAGGGGAAGCTTCTTCGGGCTGTCCTTTTCCAAGAGAAGCTTTGTGAAGCAGTCACATTCGTCCTGATTTGAGTGTCCCAGCAGACCTGGATGTGTTTGTGAGATGCCAGATAAGTGGAGGGAAATTGTGTCACCAGGTCTTCTCCAAAAGGAGAGTCTACCCTGGGGTATTATTTGTGCTGGATAAGGGACAGCTTTTGGCGACCAGATGCTGCTTTAGCCCAGTTGGGGATTTGGGAGATAAGCAACCAAGAAGGGTGAATAAAGACCAGTGAGTGATCCAGAACTGGTGGCTTTTTGATTTGGTTTTACGTAATGCCAGCTAGAACATCCGTGGTGCTGTTGCCAATCCCAAAAAAGCATTTTCTGTCTTACTGAACACAACCTCCCCTCCCCCCCTCCCCCCTTAGCAGCTTAGAAGAATGTCTCCGCCTGAGATGTAGGATAAATCAGTGGGGAGCAAGTTAGGGTTTATCATTAAATGGAGTCCTCTCTTTGCATTGTTAGTGGCAGCATTACGGAGCATAAACGCATCCTTTGGGGTTGGATGATGTCACGGTAGATACAATTCATTCTAAAAATAAATTCTCAGTTTAATAATATCGTACGTTCTTAACATTTTGTGAATAGTTTGGCTACTAGTACAAACTACTAATAGTTTGGCTGGGAACTGTTGGTAGTCAAGTACACCCATTTCTCTATATACTAACTAGAACATTGCAAATGGAGCATCATTAATTTTCAGTAAGTCATTTTTCAAAGAGCTGTAAGAAGAGACAGGAAGCATGTTTATGAGAAAAATCCGTAAAGGCATCAAAGATGGAAAAAGACACAGCAAAATAGAAGGGCAGTGAACTCAGAAGGAGGTCATAGCCTCAAACTGGTATGATAAAGGATCAGCGGTAAATAGTCACTAATTCAAAAAAGATCAAGGAAAGTTGGAAGGGTTCTACTGAAATTCTGGGCAATAGGTAAGTCAGCATCGAAGATTCTCTTAACAAGAACCTCTAGGACTAGAAGGCAGTTCGATCATGAGTGGGTCAGTCGGCTACAGGGGTTGATAGAATATCTACAGGATTAGGACAAACAATAGAATAAGAATAATGGTTCTAATCAAACTAGGCTAGCAAATCTGGAGGACAGCAGATTGGAAGAGGCCGGGCTACATACCAATACAAAGAAAGGAGGATATCAACAGAATATTCACACTGTTGCACAATACTCTTAATTTACATGCTGTCAAAAGTGCTTAAGCTCATCCACTGCAGATTAGAATCATGAAAGGAGATGCCAGATGTTCAGGCTTGTTTTGGAAAAAGATGAGGAACACAAGACAGTATTGCTGATGCCTGCTGGATAATTGAGACAGCCAAAGCATATCAAAAAGAAGTCAACATGTGTCTCATCAATTATAGAAAGACTTTGATTGTGTCAGTCATGCGGGCTGTGGGATATTTTTGGGAAAATGGGCACCCCAGAATACTTCACTTGTCCTTATGGGAAATTTGTACCCAGAACAGGAAGCCACAGTCTAGAGCAGGGTTGTCAAACTTGTGGCCTGCGGCCTGGATGCGTCACGTGCTGGCCACGCCTACACCCAGTTTAGCAAAGGGGAAAAAAAGTCATACATCACGTGACGACTCTGTGACGACGCGAGTTTGACACCCCGGTCTAGAGACAAGAGGTGAATCTGGCTGGCTCCAGTTTGACCAAGGAGTGAAACAGAGTGCTATGCTCTCCCTTTATTCATGCTATTTGTATGCTGGGTAGGAAGAAGATGGGCGTGGCTTTACATCTGGAGGAGGCAATCTGTGCAGTACTGATAACACTACTCTGGGTAGTGGAAATTTTAGCAACAAAAGTAAAGGAGCCCCGTAAATAATAGAAGTAAGATTAAGTTATAAAGAAGACCAAACTATTGATAACAGGTACAGCAACCAGCCTTAGGACTGATAATGAAGATACCGAAAGGTCGGATAGCTTCTGCTTTGTAGGACCATCTATTAACTGATAATAGTCAAGAACTAGAACTAGGCTGGTAGCAATGAAGGTGTAGGAAAAGATACTCAGGTGCCTCTGTCTACAAATATCAGAATTATGCAGCCCAAGTTTTCCCCCGTGACCCTTTAAGGATGCAACATTTTGACTTTGAAGAAGCAGAAAAAGAAAGAATATTGACCATTTTGAATGTTGATGTTAGATGTTCTGAAAATACCATGGATAGCAAAGAAATAATCAAATGGATTTTAGGAGAAATCAGTCCAGAGTTCATATTTGAGGTGCAGCCCCAAATTGTTCTACTTCAGACGCATTATGTGATGACCTAGCTCCTTGGAGAAGGTCTACAGAGCCAGGAGAGCTGGAAGGAAAGAGAACAGCCAGCAGCAAGGAGGATGGATTAGTTGCAGTGGCGATGGGTGCATTGTTGGATGACCAGAAAGACCAGGTTAGGGACAGATGGTCATAGAGAAAAAACTATTAACGCGGTTGCTAAGAGTCAACACCAACTTGATGTCCCACCATCTATTGTCCTAGCTTCCCATTGCAATTGAAATGGAATCTCTACTTCCTGTACCTTCTTGTGCAGCTACAGTAAGAAGCCTTTGGGCAGTAACTCACTTCTTCTTGCTACTGGTGGGTTTTGGAGTGTGTGCCAGAATGCACCATTGAGCTAATGGGAAGGCTTTGGCCTGTAAGCAGAAAGGCGGGGTTGACTAAGCGTTCACCGGCCCTGTGTGCTCCTTGTTTCCTATTGCAATCGGTGGTCAGTGTGTTTTCCATTGGCGGTTGAGCCTGTTGGACGCTATCTGGGACGCCAGTCTTCACCCGGTCACAGTCCAGGGGAATCTTCTTTCCTCAGCTCAGTGCCGCCGGATGCCGAGGGCTCCTGGTTCAATTTCTTGCTGGAATGAATTCCTCACAAATATGGATAATTCTTCGTTTGATGTGTAGTCACTTGAATACCTCCCTGTATTCTTCGCCGTCCACATCAAGTCTTTGCAATTTTTTATTTATCCTTGCCGGTTCGTGCTTATTCATTAGATTTTTTTTTATATATATTAGAGTTATGGTTGAGGTGGCACTTTCATTTCACTGTTCCCTTTTCAAAGGCATATAACTTTCCAGAACAATTGCGCTTGATAGAATGAAAGGTGTGTTACTGCAAAGTTTTAAGAAACGTTGAAGGGCATTGGATAACGCAGAGGCACAAGAGGGCAGAAACCGGGCGTGTTTGCTTCCTTGAAATAAAACTGCTCATTTTCAGCAGTGTAAGATTTGGTCTGAATTTGATTGATCCCATTTGACAATACTTTATTACAGTAAGTAGATACATCTTTTATTAGAGATAATAATAAAAATAAATACATAAAGTACTGTATATACAGGGATAATATAAGGTTTAACCTCATCTGGAGAAGGTTTTAGCGTGTGGAATTTGAGAAATCTATAACTATCTTGGGCAGCTTATCTGATTTTATTTAATTTTATGCTTTTATTTTTTTTTCATTTTGTTTGTGCATAGATAAAGTGCTTGGCTTTATATAAAGATGAGGAATAACTAAACAAACAAACAAACAAACAAACAATAATTTTAATCCTTGAAAAAAGGATTAAATATGAAAATACAAGTGTTCCTACTCACAGTTTCCACTCTGGTAGTTTTGTGACCTCACCTGATGGAGTGGAGGCTTCTAGTCTGGACCATAAAGTAGATGTGTAAAGCCTCCCCAAAGATTAGTAGTAGATTTGCCTAAGGCTATTAGGAATACTTAGAAGCTTAGGATACTTAGAAACTGAATTTCTACAAGCCGAATGAGCTGATTCAAGACAGGAGTTGGGCGTACAAAAGCTTCCCTCTGAAGGTGTCTTGACCAGTGGCTGGAATGGTCTTCTACAGTAAAACCCTAACACTGATCGTGACATGAGCAAAAAGACTAAGTTTACGCTATGGCGATTACAAGTTGCTCTGGAAAAATAAAAAATATGTCAGGAAGAACATCAAATAGGCCCCACAAGTAGAGGCTGGGGCCACGGAAGTAGCCCCATGGTCCTTGCTTAGAGAAGACCTTAGGGAGGAGTATCCTCAGAAGATCTCAAAGCACAGCCAATCCTTTGTGTTTCGAACTCTCTGGGCTTTACTAGCGCTCTGCTTTCTTGCACAGTGTTGTACATTTGCATTAATTGCATGCCACAGCTAAGTCACAACATGGAGGGTGGGCCACAATTAAGGAACAGTGTGAAGAGTTCTGTGCCTGCAAGTGATCTTTCAATCTGTTGTGTTCAGCAGAGCCCGTCTCAGGCACTTGCTGCTGCTTCACAGCATCCCAGCAAGGGAGGGAGAGAGGGAAGGCAGTGATTTGCAAAAGATGATTCAGAGCCTTCCATCTTTTCTGCTTTTCTAGTTAGTTAACTTTATTTTCTGGAGGCAAGATGATCCCGGCGCAATGGAAGGCCTTCTCTCGCTTGAGCGTGGCTCTCCTCTACCTCTCCCCCAGCTTTGGTTTGGTGCTGTTGTCACCCCTGTAAATTGGGGGGAAAAGGCAGGCTAAGTCCAGCAGCTGCTGTAGGTCATGAAGTCCTTAACTGCTGAGCAGTTGAGGAGACCGGGTTGCACAGCTGCTGCTTGGACCTTGTGTGAATCAAGAAACAATTGCCCTCATGCCCTGGGCTGTTGTGAAGGCTGCTCAGCAAACTATGGCTGCTTCCTGGTTTCAAGGAAGGACACATCCCCCCTCCCCCCCCCCCAGGAGGCATGAACCT
>JANHZT010002295.1:84856-98278 GCA_032468215.1 Stegonotus admiraltiensis
GCAGCAGGGGTTTGTTAATAGGGATTTTCACAGCCTTCAAGGTCCAGTAGGCATTTGTTTTCAGATAATATTTTGGAGTGATTCAAATATCTCCAGATTTCACTTGGGCTATCAGCCTGATCCTATGTTTAACGAAGTTGGTTAATGTTTTCCATCCTTATGAAGAATGGGAAATGATGCATTTCAGACAGATTCCCCTGCCGCAAAGAAAAATGGAAAAATCTACTTTATTTCGTAGCTGAATTAATAGAATTGTGAGGTTTCCAAAAATAGGAAAGACAACATGGTTGTATCTTGGTGTTTTGTGGGGTCTGTTTGTGGGGAAATGGCCGGTGTCAACAAGCTTTTCCCTGCAGAAGGGCAAGTGCAGAGAATAGAAGAGAATGGACCTCATTTTAAGCTGTCTTGAGCAAATGCCTCCGGAAGGCTGGATGGATGAGGAGCCTCTGCAGTTTAGGTGGGTTTTGGTAGGACAAATGCCATCCAAGGAATCCAGGTGGACACCCTCTCCCCCTTGGCTTCCTTTTGTGGACATGTCATGAAACTTCCCACTGGGGTTATTTAAACTTCAGCAGAGTCTTCTGGCTCCCCTCCCGTTTTTCTTTTCAACCCACCTAGTTTAATAAATAAGATTCTATCTTCGGAACTCAGCCAATGCATACTGTTGTTGTTAGGCTGGTTTGTTTTTTTTTTCTAAAATGCTCAACGCTTTCTTTCATTGTGAGCAAGGTGGCTTGAATCTCAGGCGAGCAAGGAAAAAAGTGGGGAAAGGGTTTTAATGGGATTGCAATACAGTATTTGGGATTATTTTACACAAAGTAGGGAGCCTCGTGTGCTTGGAGGAGACGAGGTCTTTCTCGGGGCTAAAGCTGCAAAAAAGGCTCCCTGCTCTGCTAAAGCGTCTCTCTCTTACTCAGCGGTTGAGATAGTACAGTCTTAAAGTGAATCTGCGCAGGGGAGTGCCAGCTGGTCCATCTCTTTGGAAAGTGTACAAAGGCTCCCTTAGAGCACGCCTGGTATTCAGGCACACCACAAGCCTCCCGCCCCCACCCACCCGCTACAATCCTAGACTCTCCCAGTGTCTTTTGTGGCACTCTTTGATCTACGTGGCACTGCCTAAATGATGGTTTGCCATGGTAATTACTGGAATGCGGCCAAGTTCCTAACTTTTAGGAGGGCTTTCAGCAGAGCTCTGTTCCCCTTCCCTTCTCTCTCCTTCTCACCTCCGTCATGGATAGTCCAGGGCCACAGGGCTGGTTCACCGTTCTCCAGCCAAGCCTACAGCTGTCCTGTACAGAGAGGTCAGGCAGGGAAAAGCAACCGTCTCTGGCATCCTTGTCTCCTTGCACCATTCCATTTCTTCTGCTTTATGTGCTAATGAAGGGAAAGCCAGGGAGTTCTTTATTTTGTCCAAAGAAAAGCTTCTGCTATGAAATTTAGTAGCTGTTTTACCATACAGATTCCCACGACCATCATTCCCATCCAGGGCTCTTCTGAGACCACTGTCAGTCTCCCTTGAAGGAAATATAGGCGGTAATGCAATCAACTGCCTAGTGAGGAGCCTCTATAGATGCTGGACAACAGTTGTCTTCCCTCTGGCCAGCCGCGTGGGTGAGACTTGCTGGAGACACGTGGTCAGAGAGCTTTAGAGGAAAGCTGAAGAAAGCAGGCATGGGTGTGCTAGACCCAAAAGACGTCAGACTGGACAGGCAGACTTGAATCTGTTTATCTGGTAGAGCTATCTTGTGCGTCAGATCTCCCCATTGTTAATCTCTGCTCAGAGGCCCATCATTTCTCCCCTTAGTCCGTTGTCTTTAATAAATGAGGCCCCTTGGCTTCAGCTGTTAACCTCCTGCCCTCCGTCTAGTTAACAGAATCTGAGTTTTCCAGCCTTAGTTTCCACACAAGAGTTTTTTTTTTTGACTTCTGTAGTTTCAAAACAATGTGCGCTTTGATCATGTTGTCATGCTTAAAACCATGTTATGCATCTCTTCATCTAGAGAGACTTTTTGGGATAGCTAATAACTGACTTCTAAGGAATCAGATTAAAGTAATCTCTTACCAGAGTAGGATAGAATTTGCTCACAGAGATGTTGCATTGTCACCATAGTTCTCAAGGTAAGTTAAAGTTATTTCAGTTTTTATTTATTTTAGGAATCAGAAACATGACAAATAACTGGCATAATTCCTTTGAGTTGGCTGATCAGTATGAAACAAAACTCTTCCTGAAATCCATCAAATTTTTGTTGAGGAACATTGAATTAGATACCGGAGTGTTTAAAGCTGACAAGCCAAATGCAAATTGCACTGATTTCAGCTCTAGCTTGTTACAGTAACGTAAAATTCAATTTTTGAAATGCCATCGTGGTAACTTTCCATTGCCAGATTAGTTAATGTGCATGGAGGTCAGGACGGTTATTTAATGTCTAGTTGGGCCATAAACTCCCCAGGAATCATTATTGCAGGGTGTTCTCTTTTAATCCAGCCATGATTCTCTCTTCAAGGACAGATCGTTCCGGGAAACGACAAGAGGGTTGCAGTTATGGAAATAAGCCCACTTTCTGGACCTCAGCATCCATTTTTGTGCCGTTATCAAGCTGAAAAATGTGCAATATGTGACATTATCCACTACATTGAATGCTGAACTCCTTGCTTCCTGACCCATCTGGACCCATTCAGCCCTGGCTTTGGGCTGATCCGGATGGCAAGGGAGCCTTGTCTGAAAAAGGAAAGAAAAAAAGAAACGGCAGGTCAGAGGAATGTGGAGTTACTTTGACCAGCTGTCAAAGGCTTGTTTCTGGGTGCCGGACTGAACTTTCCTGTGGCTCCATCTCCAGGTTGCCTTTCAGTCTGTCAGGATTCAAGTGTGGGCTCACATGATTACAAACCTGAGCTTTTGTTGTGAGGCTCAGCATCTCCTTCTGTCACACCTGCTGCAGCTTGAAACTCTAAATGGAAACCATCCTTGGCTCCGTTTGTTGAGAAAGGTTTATTAGAAGTCAAGTGCGTTGCAATAGCGCATAGCCAGAACTGAGAATCGCGCCCCAATTTACTAAGTTCAAATTTCTGCTCCCTCAGCTGCCTCCCATCACTGCCCCCACCCAACCAATCAGGTTCAAGCAAGATGTTTTGAGAATGGTCACTTCAAGTGGAGGTTGGTATGCAGCTACCTTCTTCTGACCTTGAAACATCGTTGTGGGGAGGTACAGCAAGCTGAGTCTTGGGGGGGGGGGATGCAGCTCCTCTCGCTTTCCCCAAGCAGCAGTTACTATTGCTTTCCCCCAAGCAGCCCCCCTCCCATCCATCCTGTTCATGGCAGATTGTCACCGCACGTATCCAAGCACAAACGAGAGTGAGATGGCAGCTGACACCTTCAAACTATCTACCAAGAAGCAGCTCTACATCCTGAATGGAAATTGGATAGCTCTTCCCATGATGGAGAAGGCCACATAATCCGTGTGCCTTCAAACTGTTTCCAGCTCCTAGTGTCCATGTAGACATTCTCTCCCTGGTCTTCCAGGGTGCCCCATTGTCCCTGTAACTTGGGTCCATCCATCTTGCTGCTGGCTGTCCTCGTCTTCCCTCTCCTTCCGCCTCCTTCCCACTTTGGTTTGCTTTAATGTGTGCTCCGTTATGTCCAGTGGGATCCAAGGGTGGCAGCCACGACCCTGTGCATTTGCAATATATAATGCCTCCTTGTTGCTTCTCTTGGGCATCGATGTTTCCACCTGCCTGGAGGCCTGGCCATGAAACAGGGAAGACTCTTGCATCAGGAGATGCAGGGGGACAGAGAACTGCGGGCAGCCGACCCCATCTGGAGAGGGAACCCTCTGGATGTTCATTCAAGTGCCTGGCATGGAGCAGGTGTTGGCTAGGAGAGGCCACCTCAGGGGGAACAAAAACTAACCGGGGAGAAGAGACTCAAGACAGTTCGTAATTGGTCCTTCTTTGAGAAGGGGCCACCAAAGTGCTGAGACTCGCTCATTAACAGAGTTTCTCTGTGCATTGAAAAGGGAGGCAACTGCTGTGCTAATTAATCTCATGCGAGGCTGAAAGTCTTGGAGTTGTAGGCATAGGGTGGTGGTGGGGAGCATAGGAAAGAGCACCAGGGAGCTGAGGTCCTATTAGAATGTCGAGAATGCTCTGGCAAACAAATCCAGGGAATATTAGGAGTTTTATCTTGCGAATATTCTTCAAACCCAAGAATTTATTGGGAGGGGCCCCGATTAATCAAAAAAGGAGCGCTGGCTAGTTGAAACAGTTGGAAGTCCTTAGGTATTTAGTAGCAGGACTGCAATTATATTACATTATTGAAATCTTTGTGCCAGAACTCCTTCTGGACTCTCCACAGCTTACAATAGCAATACGTGGGATAAAATGTTCAGGTAGAAAATGAACCTCCAATCCCATTACCTAATAAACAGAAACGGCAGTTCAATAAATAACATAATACCTAGCAAAAACAGTTGCCAATTGACTGGGGGAGGGGGGAATCATTCTTCAAAGACACTCTGACAGCACATGAAGATCCAGGAGGAGAGAGCTAGCAGAGCTTCTGGGGTGGGGCGGGTGGCATGGTGGGAAAGAGACCAAGCCGCTTGAGTGCCTCGTTCTTCTCTCAACTCAGGGGTCTCCAACCTTGGCAACTTTAAGACTTGTGGACTTCAACTCCCAGACTTCCCCACCCAGCTGACCCTGACCCTAACCTTACCCCCTGCTCTAATTCAATGTCCCTCTTTTCTTCTGGATTTTAATTCTCTTGATCAGTCGTCCCACTGGATTGTATTGCTAGGACCAACCTGATGATAGAATTTAGAATAGAATAGAACAGAATTCTTTATTGGCCAAGTGTGATTGGACACACAAGGAATTTGTCTTGGTGCATGAGCTCTCGGAGTACATAAAGGAAAAGATGCATTTGACAAGAATCATAAAGTACCACACTTAATGATAGTCATAGGGTACAAATAAGCAATCAGGAAACTATATCAATATAAATCGTAAGGATACCAGCAACAATCAAAAATGAGATTTTTGATACTCCCAATTGGTGATACCCCTAGAAAGTCGGAGAGAGCTGGGTTGGGAGACCTCCGGAATGGCGGCTGTTGCTTTTCCTGCCCTGGGTTCTCCAAGGAATTCGGAGCCTGCAGAGTCTCTTCATGTCTCTGGAGCTTTTAAGAGTTGCCAAGTAGCCCTGGCAATGTCGCATGATGACGTCTGATGAGCCACAGTTTAGTGGCCTGTTCCTTGCCGTCTGAGTAAAAGAATAAAATGAAATAAAACCCACTTCTTCACTCGGTTCCTCCTTTGGCCCAGATTCTCTAGCTAGTTTACGCAGTCAAGAGTTCTTGGAGAAAATTGTGGGCTTTTGTCTTCTCTAAAAAAAAAGGGTGACTTTCCAGTTGTTTGTTGTGTGCTCTCCACACCGCACATGTTGCCTTTGAGGGAAAGTGATCTTGTGGTGGTGGTTGAGTGCCCTGTTTGTCAGACCACTCCGCATTCCCCCAACCCCCAATTTGTTTATCTTTGAGTTGTTGGTTGACTATTGAGGTTCTCGCTGGGAAGGTTAGTTGCAAAGGCAAATCCTTTCTCAAGACAGCCACAACAAAGAATAGGCACCACCATCACCACAACAAGAAATAATTCATGAGAGATGGTAGCAACTAGATTAGAGTAACTTGTGCTGAATTGAGAGAGGAGAGATGGGGGCAGCCTAGCCTGGGTTACCTGCCCTTCAGACCCACCTCTCTTCCTTGGCTGCTCCGTTTCCAGTGTCCCATCTTGGCTGTAGCTCCATTGAGAGTCACAGTGTTGGGAGGGTGCTCAGGTCTTCTTTAGAGCCCCTGGAATGGCCTTCACAGCTCAGAACTGGGACACGTGAGGAGCCCAAGGCTGGTTTCTGAGCTTCTTCCTTCTGGAGTGATGTTCAGGAGGACCCCAGGCAGAAGGTGGGCCTCTCCAGGAGCCGAGGGAGTCGGCCTGGGCAAGTGCCTTTTCTCATTCTCGCGCTGGAATTAGTCTGCCTTAAATTAGAGATTTTTTTTTAAATGGGGTTTTAAATGCCAAGCGCCAAGGAGGGAGATTTGATATTAATATTAATGAGGCTTAAAAAGTTATTTAGTGAAATATTTGTGTAATTCAATTTTGTTCATAATCAAGCTTGGTGATGGAGCTGAGAAGTCTGAGAGAGAGGAGTTGCCTGGTTTACTCTTGCATGGGAATTGTTTTACATGCATGGATGAATCCATTAATCTTGATTATTTTATTATATTTTATTGTTTTGCTGAATTCGGGGCAGATTCCTTGTTCTGAGCTGAGCTGGGAGAAAAGCTGTGTCTCTGCAGGGCTTGAGAGAGGCAGCTCCTGGGTCTCCTCTGGTCCCAGCCTCCTCTCTCCCCACCCCACTTCCAGCTTGCAGGTCTTCTGTTGAAGCCACCTTCTTCTGGATTCAGTTTTACTGAGCCCTGTGAAACGTTTCAGAAAAACAGAAGAAGGCTAGAGCAGCATTTTTGTTTTCAAAATCCACCCACCTATTTCATCAGACAGAGACGGCAGAGGAGACCCAAGCTCCTTCAGCTTGGCTAAGATAGACATCTCCAACAGAGCCTGCCCTCCCTCCACCCTCGTTCCCCCAAGGGAAGGATGATTTAATTTGAAGAATTAGCATCTGACTTGGCATTTTCCCTCCCTTCCCATCCTTTTTTGTCTTTGTGTTGTGCTTTGTAGACCTCAAGTCTGCAAGCAGAAACAATGTCACTTTTATTGATCCAATGTAAGCTCTTTGGAGTTCTTCCAGCAGCATTTAATTACAAAGAAATAAAGTAATAAATAATATACTGCCTTGGGAGCAACTCAACTTTGGAAAAACAGGTGATGTCCCTGGATGGGGAGAAGTAGGTGATCTGGTTCAAGATGCTGCTTTTATTTTTGTCCGGCTTCTTCTTCCTATAAAATGTTTCTGGAATATTTCTTGGGTTTTAAATTGGTACCTAAAACATTACAGACATTCAGATGCGTTTAGAAATACGCCAAATCAAGAAATAGATGTGTGAAAGAATAGAAAAGCTTCTCTTCAATGCCAGGAAACCTTTTGTTTTTAGATCTGATGAAGATGATATAAAATTAAATAATTTGAGTAGAAAATGCTGCAAGAAAATGTTCTTCGGTTTCAGAAAATTGGGCTAATTTAAAAAATGAATATTTTGTGCATCTTTTCCTCTTCCCCACTTTTTTCTTAACTTATTTTCGAAAATAATTTTAGGTTATTAGTTTGGGAGAGGAGAGAACAAAAATGCAGAAAATATTGCTGAAAAAATGGTAGTTTTCAGGCAAATTTTCACCTAGGAAAAGTAAACAACTTATATTAATATCTTGGGGTGCTCACATTTTCACACTTGTTAGGCCTTTAAGCCATCTTGTCGTGGCAGCATATCCTAAAAAGTAGGATAATTACATTTTTCAACCCAAAGAATGTAGGATCTAAATATCTGCTTATGGGGCTTATGGCTGGTGAGAAAACCCGACGTGATTTAGGAAGATCTACCATCTGAAAGATGCCTCTTGACCACCATGGTCAAATGAGCAGAAGGAAGTATGTTTTTTGGGGGGGGGGGAGAAAAGGCACTGGGAGGTGTAATCCATCCCAGCTGGGTTTCTCCAGCGTCTTGTTGGTGTAGATTTCTAGTTATGATCATCGAGGGAAATAAATGAGGATTGGCTGGTGGTGGAGATGCTCTAATGGGGAACCAGTCTATGCTCCTGGCATGGTTGCCTCTTTTTACCAGAGTTAGGACTAAGGAAATGCATCGTGTTGCAGGAACCTTTCTGCTGATGAGAAGGGAAGGGTGGCTTGCCAAGGGCGAAGCCAGATCAGTGCCACACTCAGCTGTTCACCTGCATTTCAGTGGCACACAGGGACGTGGCAACAGTCCTAGGGTTTGGGTCCATCATAGTTAGTTAAAGCATTTTTATCCCATCTACGTCGAGTTCCTTCTGCTTTCCCTGATAAAATCCCACTAGATTAGCCAGTGGAATTGGGAACTGTTGGCTTCAGGAATGGGACAGCTTGCTTCTCCTGGTGATCCCTTCCCTGTTAAGAAAGCTTCCTTGGCACCTCCCTGCCAGCTTCTCTCCGACCTCGAACCTTTATCTTCAGCATGTCAAGGTATCCTCTCTCCCCAGTTGTCCCCAAGTTATTGAGGCCTGAGGTGTTGGAAACAGGCTGATCAGAGAATCCCAGAATGACCCCTGAGGCCGTTAGAAACTCTGCACGTGTCCAATAGGAGGAAACATAACTGGGGATCGCTCACTCTGAGGTACAGGGTGGACTTTTAGAGGGAAAACAGTCGTGTCCATCTTGAAGACCCAGCTGTTTTTTGAGTTGCCAGGGTGAGTCTGGAAATCAGGCCTCTTTCAATGGCTCCGGGTGGCTTTCCCGTGGCCTGCTGGCCCATGTGAAGTGCTCTGGTATGGCTCGGTCAGCCAACGCAGGGAAAGGAAGGAGAGCATTCGTGTAAATGCTCTAGGCCAGAGCATTCGGTAGCCTTTTCTGCAAGGCGTTTGCTTCCACCTACAGGAAGCGGGAGGCAAAACGGGCCTTTCAGGACCATCAGACGTCCTTGCGCTTCCAGCATATCTTGGGATGGGCTGCTGGTGGGACCCCTCCCCTCTGTCATCCTTCATTGAGGAAGGAAAGCAGGCAGGTCCTAGGTCAGCAGCGTATTGAGACGGCCTGCAATTTGCTTGGCCCACAGCTTGCTTTTTTGGGAATCAGTGCATGGCTTTGAAAAGAGAAAGCGGTGAACAGTTTGGAAAAATAGCGAATGGGTGGGGCCGGTTAACGCTCATCCTTAAAACCCACCACCCTCCTCCAGCCCCGTCTAGTTCTAGACAGATTCACGTGTTTGCTTCCAGGACTTATAGGGCCATCTAGCTCATTCTTGTCGGCTCACAGAAATTCATAAAAACAAATACACTCTTTTCCCCAGGATCACGTACTGGTATTTATTTATTTCTCGTATTCATATCATTTACGTAGCTTCTCACATGAGGGACACCAGGTGGGTTATAAGATTAAAAATAAGCAACTCCCCCAAACATAATCCCCTTGGTACCTTAGCCACCCAGAGCTCATCTCCACCCCGACCCAGATCCCTGAGGGATCAGGCAGGCCTTCAGTGCCTTGTCAAAGGCTTAATAGGGTTGGGTCCCTCTGGGGGCAGGCTGTTTCAGGATGGCATTGTTTAACAGAAGGGACTTAGAGCATGCCCTGTGCCATTGCTTGTGGTCCAGGCGTTTCTTCCTTGCCCTGGCATCACGGAGAAGGGGGTCACCTAACTTTTTGAGCCCAACCCTCTGAACCAGGGGTCACCAACCTTTCAGACCTCAGGGACCACTAAATTTATAATTTTAAATCCTGCAGACCGCTAATACGATCTGCCTAATGACCGGCTCTGTTTGAAGAGTCCTGGTGAAGAACAGTCCCCCATTTCCCCGGGTCTTTGGTTGGTTCCATGGCTGGACGGTTCCCCCTTGTTAGCAAGGATTTCCTTAAGGCTCAGTTGGCATTTCCCTCCTGTATTTTAAAGACATTGTGATGGAAAGCAGTGCTCAACCTTCTGTGAAGCATCCTCTCCCAGGTGAAGAAGGTATATCATATCCAGCCCCATTCTCTCCTTCTCAAGGCTAACTAAATTTATCAAACATTGCAGGGATAATTCTGTTTTCGTAGCTGCGCATTTCCTTTCACTGGTTGATTTAAAAAACCTTTACTCTGGTGTGCATTTCCTTTTTGATCTCATAGCGTGATATTCAAGGTGCTTTAGACTACGATGGCTGTTTTAAGAGAAAAAATGACAATAACTGAGAAATGTCAATTTATGGCTTATGATATTGGCTTTCTCTGACTGTGGAAAGCCCTTGAGTTTCAGAATAGACCTTTTTCACAGAACTGCTCTCGTAGCTAACACATTTGCAAGAGAGAGAATGATAAAAACATCTGGGCAGAGAAATTACACGGAATCCATCAAGAGGGTCTCACCAGATGGACCTTCCTTAAGGAAGAAGTTGGCATCCTCAGCCCAAATCACAATCCTTGCTCAGATGGTCCAAGCATCTCGCATCTCTGTTTTTTTCCAAGAAAGACCCCCTAACATGCCTCTCCCCACATGAGCGCACAGATTAATCTGCCTCGCTTTTTCTCATCAGTGCCATATGCGCAATAATCAAAATGAAATACACTCACTTACTGGCTCTTCACTTTGATCTATGAGGAGTTTTTAATCTAGCTGTAGTTGCCTTGCACATGTGAGCCTCATTTGTCTCGGGGGTGGCTTTCTTTGTGGGAGTTTGATATTAAATCTGAGCCCGGGAAGAAACGCTGGAACAAAACCATTTAGTGTAAACTTCATTCTGGGAATCGGTGGCAGCCCTCAAACTTTGTTTTGGCGGACCAAGGAGGAAGGAGAAAAGGCCTTGTTAAATCTCTTACGGAAATTTCCATGGTATCTTATTTGATTCTAGGAATTTTGCAAAGTTCAGATTGCTTGTAGGTTGCAACTTAATTTTTTTCTCCTTCCCTGACACGTGTTCTACCATTGTGGTTATTTCTATGCTATTTCTATGTGTTCCTCCTTGAAAGTAGCCTGGCTGAATTTGCACCTGGCTCCCACTTGGGAATTGTCCTTTTTGGCACTTGAAAAGCTCTCCTGGCGTGTGAAGTTGGCGGGTTGAGGAGCAGCCCAGCTAAAATGCTTTCCTTTAGGAAGATCTGCCTCTTCCTTAGAGGGAAAGGGATTGTGCGCATGGCAGGACGCAACTAGCAGACATGGTTGTGGGTTTGATTCAGCAGTAAAACTGGGCCCTACTTCATGGGGTACGCCTTTCAAATAATGCAGGGTGGGGGGTAGAAATTTGGGCATGGCAGAAGTTGAGGGGATTGCAGTAGGTAAATGGAAAGGTACGGAGAAAAATAGAAGTAGGTGGCCTGATCTGCACCTATTTTGGTTGGAACCTAAGATGGTGAATTATGACCATTTGGTGTCCCTTCTTCCCTCAACAGATCTCCCCACCAGGATTTTTAGAGCACACCAGCACTGATGCATTTTTGTATGGGGAAGTGAAGGTCAATGATTGTTCTGCTCTGATTTGGTTGGCTCTTACGATGGTTGAGGGAGGAAGTATGATTGTCAGGAAACAGGAGTGGGTCCCCACATTTGGTGGGAACCAAGGCTTCCCTCTTCAAATGCTTGGCTTTAGTTCTCACTGTGAAGGATTCCTCCCTAAAGGAAGAAGGAGTAGCCACCCCACCCTTGAGAGAAACAAAATGAATCTGTTCAGCTGCAGAGCTGCCTGGACAGACTCAAACTAAAGAGTGATGTTAAGTATGGAGGCATTTGCTAGCAGTAGGGGGAAAAACAATTGCAAATGTGCCTCTTTAACTGAGATGGGAAAGAAAGAAAGAGAAAGAAAGGAAGAAAGAAAGAAAGAAAGAAAGAAAGAAAAAAAGGAAAGAAGAAGAAAGGGAGGGGGGAGGAGAAGAGAAGGAAGGAAGGAAGGAAGGAATTTGACTCAAGGAAAGGGGGGTCATTGGTATGTTTTTCTGGAAGACCTACTTTAAAGGTGGTCTCTGGTCATTGATGACTTGGCTCAGTGCCACCTTTGTAGGTGCTCTCCTACTTCAAGTAGCTGGGGATGAGCCGAGAGGAATAATTGCTACTATGAAATAATTTTGCAATTAGCTCTGTAATTAAGGGCAGTTTGTTAATGGGAGTGCTTGGTGAATAATGACTGCAGGGCAGCTCCACGCAGAGCCCGGGGTTGGCGTGATGGAAGCGGGTGGGGAATTAGCGACACAGCTGTTACGGTAACACAACGGCTGCAGCAACAGTGGGTCTTAGGGCCACCGTTAGCTTCCCACCCTGTGAGCAGGACAGAGCCTGGCCGAGAATGCGGGAGCTCCGGATGGAAACGCTGGGTGCATCCAGCCATGCTGAAGCTCCCCCCCCCATTTCATGCCCATGTCAGGCCGAGATCTACGTGGGTGATTTGACTTCAGGAACTTCTCATCGCTGTGGGTTGTTGGGCTGTGCTGTGAAGAACCTTTCCAGGGAAGCTTTGTGTACGGAATCAGAGGGGGAAAATGGGGGATGAGACTCTCAAGTAATAAAACCTCGGTGCCCAGGTGGACATCCGTGGACAAAAGAGAAGGAAGATGGGCTTGGCATCTCTACAATGTCGTCAGTACAGAAAGGCGAATCACAAATTACGGCACATTAAAACATTAACCAAAGAGAATTTGCACTGTTCCTGTGGTATTATTACTACTGTTACTGTTGGCATTTGGCCACAGGAGGTAACGCTACCGAAAAGCCATGGCGACAGGCATCTCTATTCGAGGACCGAGGACTGCTGAGAGAACCTAATTATAAAATTGGCTGGTTGAAAGTCCTGCCCAAATCCTGGTCGCTTCCCATTAGAGAGAAGTAGCTAATGAGTCTCCAATTTTTCCCCTTCCATTTTATGAAAGTCTGGCTGCCTTCTGATAATAATGCCTGCAATATTTTTTTATAGTTTTGTTGATGCTTTGGCAGAATAACAGCCCAGATCTTCGGAGAAACCTTAAAGACTCACCGTTTTTCTTTTTCTTTTAATTTGCAGGTAAGAAATGCGGATCCTTATCACCTCCAGCTTCTCACCCATTGGCTGATTGTAGACAGTGAGAATTCTGCGATAGATCAGATTTGACAAGCTGCCGATGAGCTTTGTTAACCTCTGCTGAAGTTTAAAGCTGACATAAATGGCTGGTGACTCCAGGCATCCTAATGTTTCCTTCTGGCAGTAAGAACCTCTCTTTAAGATTACGGCTTTTTTAAAACTTCAAACATGAATGCATAAAGTATAGAGGCTCAAACTTTGGCAGTGTCTGTTCATGAAAGTTTGCTATGCCGGGGCCTTTATAGACTGCTCAACTCCCATCTTACGGCCTCATATTTTACCTCCTCTGCTTGAATCCTTCTGGCCTCACGGATGTCAAGAAGCAATTTTATGTTGTGGTGTTGTGGGCTTTGATTTAGCCCGGAGGTACACAGAGGAGGGGTAAACGTCTTAATAATTCTTTACAATTATTATATATTGGCATTAAACCACAGTTCCAGCCTTGAACAGGAGACATGAAAACCTGCTGGGCTTTGAAAAGCACATTTTAGAGACCTTGTGATTTTTTTTTAAAAAATTCCACCCAGAGACGATGAAACATTGATATAAGTTCCGTTTTATTGACCCAAGCATTCATATGAAGCTCTGTTCAGCCATTATTTGCCGGGGCTTTTGATGTTCCCTCTGCATGCGCGCGCGCACGCGCGCTCTCGCTCTCCCTCTCCCTCTCCCTCTCCCTCTCCCTCTCCCTCTCCCTCTCCCTCT
>JANHZT010002295.1:124494-137147 GCA_032468215.1 Stegonotus admiraltiensis
CTCTCTCTCTCTCTCTCTCTCTCTCTCTCACACACACACACACACACACACACACACACACACACACACACACACAAAAAGCTTGGATGTATTTTTATGCTTTGAGGACAGGGTTTCCCAACCTTGGCCACTTGAAGACCTGTGGACTTCATCTCCCAGAGTTCCCAGGCAGCTAGGGGAATTCTGGGAATTGAAGTCCATGTATCTTACAGGGAAATTCTGCTTTAGGAAATGAAAGGTCTCCCTCCCTCCCTCTCCTTCCCTCCCTCTCTCTCTCTCTCAAAAAAAGTTAACCCCTTTGATTAATTATTTTCATTCTAGCACGATACACTTTGTGTCAAGTGTGGGAGATGGCCGTGTATATGACATGTCCTGGCATATCTATGACTCACTGCCAGGATAATGTGTGAATTGTCACCATCACCATTAGCTACTGCCTCGCTCTTCAACCAAGCACTTGCTTATAAACCAGATTTTGGTTCAAGACTTTCAAAAACGATCAAGGGGACTTTTTTCTTATTGGTTGCCCTGCGTGGCCATTCAGTATTTGGAAACCATTTCCTGGGGTAGTTATGAGTGTGGTGATTATAAGGAGTTGTGTGTCTTTTGCTGTGTCCGATGTCCTTTGAACCGGTGGGCCAAACGCTGCCAGTGAACTTGGTTAAACTCTCCCCACTCGTCAGCGGTGATGCCAAAGCAGGTTGTGTGCAAGTTGTGGGCCCAGGTGAGCTGTCGTGTTCTCTGATTTGGAGATTCAAGTGTTTCTTTGAACCTCACAGTTATTGGTTTAATTGCCTCTGGTTTCAGGTCAGAGCTGAAAAGAAGAAGTTTGTGGGAACAGAGTCTTCACTCTGGCAGCTTCTGCGTGTTTGAATGGCCCCCAGTGCGGGTGAAAACCCATCACAATAAGCTTGCAGGCATGAGTCACCGAAACCTAATTTTCCACTAAGAAATTGCCCCTTTCACATAATAATCCAGACCCATTTGGCTCCTTTTGTGAGAAACGCAATTTTCACCTTGCGGTATTGTTCAGCCTGATCATTATCATCTGTTTACACCTGTCTCATGAACAAAATGTCCTGTTTTCCATCTGCTTGCGGCAGCCCCACTTTCTCTCCCTTCCCCTTTGCTCCCCACCCACATTTCATGCAGTTTTGGGGTGCTGTCCATGGATGGTGACCCCCTACTTTGGTAGCATTCCACACAAATCCTTCCCGATCTCCGTGTTCGATGTGAGCTTGGGTTTGGGCCACTTTCAGGGCCTCCGGTTGGCAGGAGAAGTGACTTGGGAGACGCAGACAGATTTTCCTCTCAGTCAGATTTCGGACATGCTGATTCTTGGCCTTAAATGCCCTTGAAGCAGGTATGGTAAACAGCTGAGTCCAGAGTTTTACCGCTTTTTAAGAAGAGCAAAACTACCCAGGTGACTACAGCTGCAACAAGCTCTGTCTGCAAAAACCATTGGCACCTTCCATTGGAGTTCCTAGATACTTTGTTGAGGTCTGAGGACCCTCATCTTAGTTTTCGGTACTGTAGAGCTTGAAGTCAAAAATACTGGCTGTGTCTTCCATAAATGCAATTGTCTCCGTCAGTTGATTCCTGCTTAGGGAAGTATTCGATACCGTTATGCCATCTGCCGTCTTCCAAACTTCTTCAGAGACTGTTCAGTGGGGCCATTGCAAGGTCTCTGCTCAGCCTGGGCTTCCACATCATGTGAAAGCTTCATAAGTTTTGAGGAGGTCTTGGCACTCAACGGTTACTTCCATGAGGGGCTTCTTAGCTTGTCTTCATTGGGACATCTGGTAGCTCAAAGGGGCATCTGGGAGAAGCAACTGCCGTCTCCAATGAGGTTTTGACCTAGGGCCGTGATGGCGAACCTATGGCACGTGTGCCACCTGTGGCATGGGGAGCCATATCTGTGGGCACACGAGCGTTGCCCTAGCTCAGCTCCAGCGCGCATGCGCATGCCGGCCAGCTCATTTTCGGGCCTTCTGGGCCCACCAGAAGTTGGGAAACAGGCTTTTTCTGGCCTCCGGAGGGCCTCCGGGGCGGTGAGGAAGGCCGTTTTTGCCCTCCCCAAGCTCTAAGAAAGCCTCTGGAGCCTGGGGAGGGCAAAAACGGGCCTAATGGGCCCACCGTGCCATCGCGTGCCAAAAGCGGGGGCAGGGCGGGGGGGCATTGAGTGTGGGCATGCGTGTGTGCAACACACACACACCACGCTCCCCCCACTTTTGGCATGTGATGGCAAAAAGGTTAGCCATCACTGACCTACGGGGTTCTCCAGCTGGGGACTAATGCCCGTGTCCTCTCAAAAAAGACTAGATGGTCATAATACATTGGCTGATAGATACGCGGTGGATTCCTTGCTTAGAGTTCCTAAATGTTCCCATTTTCTCTAACTCCAGTTAGTTATTTGTGAGGAAGAAT
Organism: Stegonotus admiraltiensis; assembly: GCA_032468215.1. Lineage (NCBI taxonomy): Eukaryota > Metazoa > Chordata > Lepidosauria > Squamata > Colubridae > Stegonotus > Stegonotus admiraltiensis. The sequence goes on from JANHZT010002295.1 coordinate 126,922, forward strand.
GTTGAGCCCATAGTTGCTCCCATATGGGATATTACATGGCTTCTATCTCTTCCCATTTCGCTCAACTTCTGCATGAAATGGCTGGAAGAGAGAATTTTGGGGTGAGGAATCATTGGGATGATTATGCAATGCCAATTTTTTTCTTAAAAAGGAACATTTTTTAAAAGGGATAAAAAGAACAATAAATATACTTTTAACAATGCTCATTTTTTATCTTTAACGTATAGATGATGGTCAAAAGGTTGTGTGAACATGCCTAGGGTTGCATATTTCATCAATGGGATGTACTAAAATCATAAAATTCGTCTGATGGTTTGCCTAATTTGGTGTTTGGCCGAGGTAGTTGTGAATGTTGAAAATCCACCTTTACAAATAGATATAGACACAGATATGGAAAAGCCAATAAAATCTTCAGTGCCTTTTCACTTAAACGCTTGTATTCTTCGTAACCTTTTACCAGAAGTGATTCTCCGTCTCCCCCCCAACCCCCAGTTTCAGTGTGACATTTGAGGAGAGTTGAGCAGCGTCTCCTCTTTATTTGTCAATAAGGTAGTTCTTCAGTGAATGAAATTGAGTAGATGTCAAATCAACAGAAAATGTTATCTCAGATCTTCAGGTGGTTCAGCTAAATGACATTCCACATAATATCGCTTCAGAAGCATCGCAGACGAGCATTTTTAATTGAAAGATGCACCAGCTTTAGGATGGCACGAAAAGGAGCTCTTAATTTCCATGTGTTCTGTAAGCAAAATAAACATTACAGGCCCACTGGAGAAGAGAATCGTAGCTTATCTTCTGTGACCCTCTTAAGTGTTTTGAACTTGAAGCTTTGAGTTCAGGAAAGAGAAGGCCTTGTTCAGATAATGAAGGTAAAAGAGATTTCATAAAACGCGCCGGGCCATCAAATGCATCTTCTGCTTTAAGTGTCCTCATCAGGGTGTTTAAGAAGCAAAACATGTTTTGTGAAAGAGATGAGTGCTTCTTTATGGAGAACAATCGGACGTCGTGAAGTAGACATTTTGTGAAGGTCTCGTTTCTGGTACCTGCTGTGGAATTCATCCTGTGCTGAACAATCATCTGGGGAAGCATAGGTCAGTGTTTGGGGTGCACAGAGTGAGAAGTTATACTCAAAAACGTTCTTCCTGACATGGTGCTTTTCAAATGTTTTGGAATCACGGTTGATAAAATTACAAAATTTTTATTTATTTATTTTTTATTATTAAACTTATATACCGCCCTTCTCCTGAAGGACTCAAGTGAACAGCCATCAAATAAAACACAAAGATGTAAAACTTAAAAACAATTAAAATAGATTAAACCAAATTGGCCCATGACTAAAAAACCCCAATTTAAAACAATATTTGAGATAAAATTAAAATTAAAAGTTAAAATTAAAGTTAAGAAGTTAAAAATGACTTAACTACAAGGACCATGATTAGAAATTCTGGGCAGGAGAGTCCCAGCAGATCCAGAAGATATCACACTGAGGGAAGTTCTCAAGAACATACCATCTCTCTACTTCTTCCTCAGGATTTTGTTCTTGAGAAGCCAACCAGAAGCTTCTGAAAAGCATAGTAATGAATGGCCAGGAGGAGCTGTGGCACAGTCAGTCTCCTCCTGGTTTCATTCACCACCCTCTTCCTCCCCAAACCCCAAAAGCCCCCTTCTTCCTTCTCTGCCCTCATTGTGGCTCCTGCCAAAAGCGCATATCTTGCTTGAAGACGATCCATGTAGATGACATGGGCCGTATCTAGACAGCAGCGGCTGCATTTTTTCTTCACGAAACCCACGTGGCCTTGTCAGTCCTGCTGCGGCTGCATATTTGAAAAGGCTAAAATGCATCAGGAGGGTTTGTCATTCCTGTTTTCTTGCAATAATTCTGGCCAGAAAAAGCGAAAGGAAGGCACATCATGTTGATGTTTTTTTCCCGACAGCTTTGTCTTAAATCGCCCCTTGTATTTTCTTGGACTTGAACAGATGTCACTAAATTAACTCCATTGAAAGAGAATGTTTTAGATTGTCAGCATAATTAACATACATTGTCCATTCTTCTCAAAACTTTCAGTTTTTGTAATCGAGCATCATTTTTTAAAACAGCCTGACGATTTCCCACCCAGATGGAGCAACTTGTAGTGATAGTCTAACAAAGCCCACAAGGGGTGGCTCAGAGGCAGCGTTTCCTCCCCCAACTTTTCACAGCCAGCTTCCTATTTCAGCCCTCTGCGTCTCAGAGGGTGACGGTCCCACTGTAGATCAGAGGAGGTTGGAGAAGTCGGCTTTGACTCCTGAATACGTCTCTCACCAAAGAACCCAGGAAGAGATGGAGACACAGATGGTGTGCATGCCTCAGGCAAGATCCCAGATGGGACCTGCTCAGATAGAGGCTTGGTTTTCTTACCAGGATCTGGGATGTACTTTTTAATTTATTCACTTTAATGTCCAACTGAATCCTTTCTGAGGGGCTTCACAAGCGAGAATTCTCTGCCAGTTGCCATCTTGGTTTCCCTGGATGCTCTTTGGACCAGGTGTCAAACTGGAAGGCAGCTGGAGTGCTTCACTTCTTGGCAACGCCCCTCATTGCTTCCTCCGAAAGAAACATCTGTCCCTGCGTGGTACAGAGGTGTGACAGAGTACACGTAACACTACTAGGCTTTCCAGGAAAACCTGAGTATGACCCAAGTTAAAGCTGGGTGTGATCTAAGGCAGAAGGGAGACCAAGGTTGCTGTCAGTTATGTGAAAGGCCGGGGGTCTTCCTTACTTGATCTTGAGAAAGGAATGGAAACCACTTTGCTAAGGTTTTGTTGCCACCTATAAGCCTATGAAAAGTCACTTGAGTCTCCATGCCTGATGACCTCATGTAACCTTTTTTGACGGCACCGTGGAAGCTGTTCACTGCTCCCTTGTTAGGGGATATTTCTTTAGCTTCCCAGTCCTAATTGGGGTGGGAGATCCCTAAGATTTCATGGGATATTTTCCATCTACGTTCTGAAGGGGTTTGATCCCACTTAGCTTTTCTGAAGCCTTCTGCATGATGCTGGGGTCGCGGTGGCAGGGTTGGGAAATCTGAGTCATCAGAAAGGGCGAATGAAGGAAGAGAAATGACTTTGGATTTTGGTGTGGGAGAAATGTCTCCAGGCCCCTTGGATTGCAAAAAGAAAGATTGTTCAGTGCTACCAGAAGTAATGCCAGTGTGCTCACTGAAGTACTAATAATGAAGTGGAGGTTAAATATTTTGGACAGATAGCATGAAAACAAGAGTCATAAGAGCCGATTCTAATACTAGGAAAAAATGAAGGCAATCGAAACAGAGGCCACCAGAAGAGAAGATACCATCAACAACAACACAAGCAGGAGCTCACAAGAACTCCTGGGAGCAGCTGCTGACAGCCAATCCCAGTCAAGGGATGACTGCGGTGGCCTAGAGGTGGAGCTCTTGCCTTACAATCAGGAGGTTGTGAGTTCAATCCTAGGTAGGGGCAGACGTAGGTTCTTCTGCTTGGGCAGGGGGTTGGCCTAGATGACCTGCAAGGTCCCTTCCAACTCTGTTAATCTGTTAAAATGGGCATCTGTCAAATCACAAAGAGTTGTGGAGAGTGGAACAGCAAATGCCAGCCCCCTTCACGCAGGCAGATTGAGCCAGTGGTGAAATCCAAATTTTTTTACTACCAGTTTTGTGGGCGTGGCTTGCTGGGCGTGGCAGGGGAAGGATACTGCAAAATCTCCATTCCCACCCGACTCTGGGGCCAGCCAGAGGTGGTATTTGCCAGTTCTCTGAACTGCTCAAAATTTCTGCTACCGGTTTTCCAGAACCTGTCAGAACCTGCTGGATTTCACCCCTGGATTGAGCCCATTGAGACAAAGGGACGGGGGTGTTTTGAGCACACTAGAAGTATTGCCTCACTGCCAGTTGAATTGCCGCACAATTTAGTTCCGTAGATAGACCCAAACAAATTGTGTTATTTTGCAGGCCTGGCTGTCGCAAAGCCTCCATTGATCTCATTTTGGAAGAAAAAGACCCATCCTCATTTATGAGCTGGGATTCAAGAAATTCCAGAAGTAATTTCCTGTTTGTTGATTTACCTTCACTCTCCTTGCGTAGCCTATCTGTATTTTGCTGGAGCATCAATCAAGCAGCCTGAAAGAGGAAGCATTGGTTTGTCATTATACGGGAAGAAATACAATTAGGAAAGAGACCAACATTAGGAAAAGCGATGTCCCCGTTCCACCCACTGCAAAGGCGGGCAACTTGCAACCAGCCATAGTGAGATGTCCGTCCAGTCTTCGAGCTGCTGCTCAGATTTTTTTTTTTAATCTCCAACACAGCTGAGAAGCCTCCTCCCGTTTTCCTTCCCTCGCAGAGCCAATGAAGAGAAGGTGCAAACGGAATCCGTGTCTCTCCCTCTCCCCTGTTGCTACATCAACCAAGCCTTGCATTTCTCCAATTTGTTAAACTCACCAGCGCATCTCAGTCATAATATTTCAGGCATGATAAGTGCGGGGTCTTTTAAAGCATAGCAACTATATTATGTTTGACAGCCATTTACATTCATGGATTTCATTTAGTGATTAGAGCTTTCTGGAATGTAAGCCAAAGAGAGCGGACTCAGGGAAAGGGATCCCTTCCTTTGGAAGCCCAGATTAGATTAGATTAAGATTAGATTAAAAGGGCATTCTTGTGGCCGAAGGAAAGCCCGTTACAGTTGCACCCAGTTCAGCGTTTGGTAGAACAATTAAAACCCCAAGTATATCCCTTTCGGGGAGTGGGTGAGGTCTGAAATGCTTTCAGCATTTTATTTATGCCAAAATCTAAATAATTAAAAAAAATTCATACACGAACCATCTGCCTGAGACGTTCTGTTTTTGAGGATAATGCTGGATGATATGCATGGCTTTTTTTTTTTGGCCAGAGTGCAATTCCATCAGCTAACTTTCATTAAGCAACAATAAAAGTATATACTCCCCAAAGCATCAAAACAGCATAAAGTGACATTAAAAGCTAATGAGCACCATATCAGAATTGAAACACACGCATTGAGAAGCGGAAGATCTTAAAGACCAGAGCGAGCCAACCAATGAGCAAGGGACTTTCGTCATCTAGGCTCCCGAGATTCCTCACGGCCATTCTTTGGAGCAGGGAGAGAAGGATGGGTCTGTGCCACCCAAGAGGCTCTTCTGAAATCCCCGTGATATTTGGGCGGGGTCACGGAGGAGAAAAAATGGCCTTCAGGTTATTCTCTCCCTCCCCACCAGAAAGTAAGAACCAACCAGGATAGACCAGATGCTACCACCAGGTGGTGGGAAGTCATTTTCGAAGCTGGTCTGTTGGACCACACAGTCACCGACTGAGGTAATCATATCTCTTCTTATAAAGAGATGAACTTCTTTCTGCAAACGTTTGCTTTTTAAGCCCAACCAAATGTGGAAGCAGAGTAGACAGCCTTCCACACATCAGGGCTGATCTTGAAGAAGACCCGTCTGAATGAGAGGGAGGGGTTAAGTGCATCATTGAATCACTTCATGCCCACAAGAGACCTAAATCCAGCCCACCTTAAATCCCATTCTTATCTGCTGCCTCTTTGTTTTGACCATTCGTAGTTTAGATTCTTGAAAGGAGCACAAACTTGTAGTAAACCTCTTTATTCATTTCAACAGCCTGGACTTCCTGATTTTCCCGCTCTTGACCAGTGACTTTCCCCAAATTTGGCTGTTTTCCTGGATTTGTTTGAACCTTTTTGCTTTCGCATTGATGGGTTTACTTTGTTGCCGCACCAAATCAAGCAGGAGGATCTCTGAGGCAATCAGTGGAGACAATCGCCTTTAATCGTTGTCAGGAAGATACTATGAGGAAGTATAGGAGATGCCCATGGAGCTGATCGAACGCAGAAGGGTGCCCCACTTGTGTGACAGAGCCGTCCTCCAGCACGCATTTCCCACTATTGCCAGGGTGTCTCATATTTACTCTGAGTTCTAATGATTCCAAAGGAGCTATTATGGACTGTTATGTGACTTACATCTTTAAACGGCGTAGTTAAAAACATTTCGGAATTTAAAACTCATCAAGAAGCTTCTATGGTGAATATCCAAGCTGGGAAGATAGGATTCTAACTTAACATTAAAAATTACAATAGCAGATTAATTAAACGAAAGAAAGAGTGAAAAAGAAAGCATACAGATTACCATGTGTTCCATTTGGGCATAATTAACTTTAATTGGGGGGAAAATGTGCATTGTGAATATCTGCCAGAAATATTCCACTTCTCTACCCCCATCCTTAGTCCAAAATGTACTGCTTGTGTGATGTTTTTTGTCAGATACGGTTTACCAAAGAATTTTCTTTTGCATTGCTGATTTCATTAAAAAAAAAACTTTTTAAAGAGAGAAAGAGGCAGGCAAGAATGTAGAGGGACTTTAAACCATTGGGGCCTGCAGCCCATACCTTAGTTCAACACACACACCCCTTGGAACTAGAGGGCCTCAAGGAAGTCAGTTTCCAAGGGGGTCTGCAGAGGATGCTTGGAGTACCACTGCCTGCATCATCTGCCTGTTCTAAGTGACTGAAGAAGAGGAAGTCTTCAGCAAAGAAGCCGATACGGGGAGCTCTGCAGATGTTTTGGTTACCACAACATAAAAAAAGATGTTGAGCGCAGAGAAGAGATTAGGGGGCTGGAGGCTAAAACATACAAAGAACAGTTGCAGGAATGTCCAGTCTAATGAAAAGAAGGACTAGGGGACACATGATAGCAGTCTTCCAATATCTCAGGGGCTGCCCCAGAGAAGAGGGAGTCAAGCTATTCTCCAAAGCACCTGAAGGCAGGCCAAGAAGCAATGGATGGAAACTAATCCAGGAGAGAAGCAACCTGGAACAAAGGAGAACTGTCCCAACAGTGAGAACAATCAACCAGTGGAACTGCTTGCCTTCAGAAGTTGTGGGTGCTCCGTCACTGGAGGCTTTGAAATAGAGACTGGGCAGCCGCCTGTCTGAAATGGTCTAGGGTCTCCTGTTTGAGCAAGGGGCTGGATAGAAAGCACCAAGGTCCTTTCCAATTCTGTTATTCTGTATAGATGCCTCTCCCAATAGTCTAAAGGAGGGCATTTCCATCTCATGGGATCCTGGCAGGAAACAGCTTCCCAAGATCCCAATAGGAAGCTTCCTGTGAAGTTTGAGAGCAACAAATACCATAGGAACAGTCCAAATTCTAATCCTCAGTGAGTATTTGGTGGTTGGATTTATATCTGAGAACAACTTTTGAACATACAAGAATGGCCACCTGGAAATGTTTTCTTCTCCTCTTCTACTGCCCTAGAAATCCTTTGGCCATTTCCAATACAGAGAACGGTAGTTCTTAAATCAACAACTTTAGTGTACTGAACCTCAGATTATCTATTCCCAAATTAGTTTCCCCCATAAATTCTTATTAATTCGTATAGGATTTTGATTTGATATAAAACTGGGTAAATGGGGGGGATGAGATTAATTAATTGAAAGATAGGATTGTCTTCAAGTAAATGTTTAAAAGAATATGGTGATAATGGCTGAGATGGAAATCAAATCTTAATGACTTTAATTTGCTGTGAGCTCTGGGTTGATGAAAAAAATAGGAAGTTTCCTGCAGAATTTTTTCCCCTCCCTGCAGTAGTCATTAGTTTTGGTTTGATAGCATTATGAAAGATTCGGCTATTGGCTCTGCAGGCTTGCGCTGGAGAAATTATTTTCTCTTTGTTTGTGAGCAGTTAGCAACACAAATTAGCAACACAAAACTTGCAATAGATTGGGACTGAAACTGCAGTCCAGCAGGCTAACATGGGCCAGCAAGTTCTGCCCAGAGGTTCGCAAGATATCTCCTCATTTCCCTACAGGTAGTCCTTGACTTATGGCTGTTCACTTACTGACCATTCAAAGTTAGGACAGACTCCTCAAAAGGTACTAAAGACCCAGTTCCGAAGTTCTGACAGCCACCGAGTCCATGGTCACCTAACCAGATTTTGGGCACTCGGCAACCAGCCCATATTTAAGACCCTTTGCAGGGTCCCACAATCACCTGACTGATAAAAACCAGTATTTGCTACAAGGGCTTTTGCTTATTGACGGCTCCGAACAGAGGTCGTAAAATTGGATCAGTCACACGAATGACTTGCTTTAGGGCCATCACAACTTACAACCGTAATTGCCAGGCTTAATTACGGTCATAAGTTGATGCCTGTGTATAACAGGTTCTTGAGGTCCAGGTATTTTTTGCATAATATTTTTGGAGAGGTGGAGGTTTTGCAAGCATCTAATTTGATGGGGATTTCTGGATTCTGAACCATCCTGGTTAATAGGCATTGAAAGTCTTACGCCTTAATCTTTGTAATGTTTGGTGGGGGATGTTTGTTTTAACATTTGTGTTGTTGTATTGTGTTGTTATTATTGAGCAATGCCAAAGTCCTATGAGAAAGAACAGAGGAACATCTCTTCATGCATTTAGTAACCCCAGACTGGATTTCTCCTGTAGACAAGCGGTTGCCCATTCTCGGCCTTTAAGCTGCACTGCACTCCGGATCTGTCCACAGTCGATCTGTGACATAAACCTGGGGATTAAATGGATATTGTTGTGGTTAATTCTGTTTATATACCGCTAAATCAGCAGAGACTCGAGGTGCTTTGCAAACAAAGGTCAGAAGCAAGCCATCGGTCTCAATCAATAATTCTGGAGTGAACTTGATCATCATTTTGGAGTTTGCTGTTGAGTTTCTTACATTTTCAGCTCACTCCTGTGTTTGTTGTAGCAAAGTGAACTTTGAATTCCTAGGGCCAAGTACCAGCATGCAGATGTTCCTGGTCCCCTTGACTGATTCAGTAAAACCTGCCTGAAATTCTACGGGTGTTTTATGTCTAACAAGGAAAAGAAAAGGCGAAAAGCTGCCCAGCCAGTCGGTGCATGGAGAGGCCACGAATGCTGGTTTCCTTTGTTTTGGGCCTTTGGGCTTTAGCAACACCCCCTCCTCTTTTGAATGTAATAAGGGAAAGCCAGGCCTGGAAACAAATGCCATCCAATGAAGCCCCTTTGTGGCTTTTTAGGCAAATCTCTTGTGCAAATTTTTCCCTCGGCTGCTCTGCAGCTGCCGGCCGCTATCAAAGGACAACATTAATTTGGATTTGTGCATTGGGTGGGTTTGGCACAGACTCAACTGGGCGGGGGGAGGGACGACGACTCCCTGGACCGTTTCTGATCTGAGATCGGCTAAGCTGAAGGGGGGCCACCTGTGTCTTTCTGAACTGCAGATGGACTGGGTGGTCTCCTGTCCATCAATCATTGCCTCAGAAAACGACCATAAGTGGCATCCGCAGGATGCCAAGAAAACTATATAGGTGGGTAGGAGGTCAGGAATGGAACATGGTTTGAAGGTGAGTTTATTGGGGGGGGATGAGGTTTGAGGGGGGAGGAGAGGATTTGACACAGAGAGGACCTGGGGGCAAGCCCTTGCCAGCTTTTGAGAACCCGGCTGGAGTTGTACAGTTATTCTCCTACTCTCTGCTGTGAAAAAAGAAAGTTGCCTCGCCCAGTTGTTGTGGCTCCCTGCAGCCCCCTTGCCACCCCCTCCTGCCAGTGGTAGGGGCAGTGATGTTGTCCGCAAGGGGGGGATTTCCCCCAGGCCCTTCCAGTCGGGAGCAAGCCTGGACTTGCTGCATTTCTTGGCAAAGCGGGGAGGGCTTTGCAGGAGGAAGGGAAGGGCCAGCGAGGGGGTGAATGGTCAGAGGGACATCATAGGCCCTTCCCTAAACGTGGGGAATAAAAAGGAAGGGATTGGGTGGGAAAAGGCGCTTCCAGAAGGGTCTCTGGGTTCTCTCTGCAGAAAAGGAAACAAAGGCAGCCCTTGCTAAAAAGAAAGCCAACCCCAAATCCTGGCCTGTTTCTCATCCTACAAACCCCCTTGAGGGCCAAACCGGGCAGGGAGTGGAGGGCTTCTGCAGAAGGACTTCACTTCTCCTCCCTCTCTGCCTTCCTGCCTGGGGGCTGAAAGGGGTTCGGTTTGTGCAGCTGGAATTGTTGTTTTTAAGCAACAGCCCATCTCACTGCTTCACTGAAAATCCAGGACAGTAAGATGCTCTGCTCTGGCACCCAACAACACACAAACACACACACACACACACTCCGTTCAGCACTTACAGTGATGTGTTTTCGATTTCTCTTCTAACCCAACCTTCCCCCACCCACCCCCCAAATCAGCATTCAATGGTTTTCCT
>JANHZT010002295.1:141325-157730 GCA_032468215.1 Stegonotus admiraltiensis
TCCTGTTCCTCTGCCTCTCTGCTGTCATCCTCTGGTGGCTCCGGAGTCCGCACATCACTCCCCGATGGCCCTGGCCCCATCTCTGCCTGTGACACAGAGCCCTCATCCAGGCCTTCCCCAGCCTCCAGGACTGGCCCCTGTTCTTCCTCAGCCTCCTCACTGTCCGATTCCGCTGCCAGCTCCTCAGGCTGCTGGAGACCACAACACTGGGCTTCCTTCCCTTCCTGGACCCAACAAGATTGCCTTCTGCCTTGGTGAAAGGCATCTTCTGGGATACCCTCCATGCTGAAAACACACACACACACATACACACACTGTGAATAGCACTGGCACTTCTTGGGAGAGTTGGGGAGAAACGACTGCTGTGAGATGCGTCCTTGCCCAACCTGGAAGGTGTCGGTGGCCAACTTTTTTCTTCTTCCACTTTTTTGAACCCCTAGATGATTTTTGGAGTATCCTTGCTCCTCAGCTGAGAAAAAACAACCCCGCCCTGTTTTTCCTAGCTGAATCACTCAACTGCATCATCAGAACAAATCAGAACCAAGAAGGCCACTTATTTGCAACAACACGAATTTAAATCTTTGTTTCAGAGCTTTGTTAAATGCCAGCAATCATCTCCTAATACTGGGATCGCTGATTAAAAAGTAGAAGCCACCCAGCTCTTCCATCCCTCCCCTCCTCCCCCCTTTCTCTCTCTCTCTCTCTCTCTTCTCTAAGGGATTGGGAGTCCTCTTGCAGATGTTTTCATTGGTTCACGGTTCTCTAGTTATGCCTCAGATTATCCTCAGTTCAAGACGTGGCTGGATTTGCTTCATCCCTTCGGCTTTGAAAGTCACTAATATGAGAAGCCTGCAGAGAATGGGAGCTTGGAGAGGAAGGAGAAACCTCCGCCCTCTTTAAAAAAATGGTTTTCTGCTGCCCTAACGGCTCCTCTGGGCATAGGGATGCTGCCTCTTTGCGATTTACAAGGTGGGGGTCATTTCTGAAGTTCTGGGGTTTTTTTAATAGCCATTTTATTAATATTTACTATTAAAGAGATAAAACTAATATAAAAAAATTAAAGGAACAAAAACTAGGAAGTGCCAGAAAGGAAAAAAAAACAGAAAAAAAGAAATGAGAATATAGTAAAGAAAAATAAAAGAAATATATAGCGAAATGACTTTCCCCTTCATCACAAGTATAAAAACTTACCACCTTCTCTAAAAAACGCATGATCTCGTCCTCCCAAATCTCACCTCTTATCTGTAAACAAATCCTTAAAGCCTCAGCTGCAGCCCCGATCAGCAAAGCCCATTAAGGTTACCAGAGATAACAACATACCTATTTTAACTTTGATCAAAAAACCCAACTTTAAAGTCCTTCGTTTTACTTTTAACAATCTTGATCTTTAGTCCCTTCAAATAACGTCCTAGAATTTGATCTCTTTTCATTTCTACTTCGTCCCTTCTCACAAAATTCTTCAAAGCTTTAACAAGTCGCTTTTGTAAATCCAATATAGGAAAGTTATCCAGGTCAGTCTTGTGGTTTGTTTTTTGTCTATCCCTTTTAATTATGAAGACATTACATCATTGCGTCCATAGCGTCAGACACAAAATCAGAATTAACTTCTGGGTTCATTCTGGTTTCGGGTTTTTTAGGAGAGAAATCACGCTTCTTCTCTTAGTCAGCCTTGGTCATCCCACTAGAATACATAATGTCGTTCAGTATTTGGGGGTAGTAAAAATGGAGAATTGGTGCTCCAGAGAAGTCAAAGTACAGGAAGGAGCTCTGAAAATGCAGGTAAGAGCTGCTTTGGTGTTAAAGTCCTGGTGAGTTTCTTGATGGTGCCTTGTTGGATTACAAGTCACTGAGATTGTCTCCTTTTGTGTTTTTGACCTGTTTCGTTCCAGTTCCGCCACGTAACCTGAGGATTGAATCCCAGAAGGAGACTGCGGTGGAAGGAGAGGAGATAGAGCTGAATTGCACGTCCATGGCCAGCAGGCCTGCCACGATGATCAAATGGTTCAAAGGCAGCAAGGAGCTCTTTGGTAGATCCACCCCCTCCTCTAACCCACCAACTTAATGGTGTAGATTTAGAGGTGCCTTGGAAGGATGAGGATGAGAGGTGATCTGATCTCAGATGTGGAGACCGGGCCTGGTGTGGCTTCTGCTGATCACCTTGGTTTTATTCTCCAGGGATTGACTCATATTATGAGCCTCCTACCTGAGACCCAACCATCAAAATACCTGAGGGCAACCTCAGAACCTGAAATTAGGCAGCTCATCCAACATGTTCTTGAAACACCAACACAACCTATCCAGAACCAGCAGAAAGCCCCTCTCCAAAAGTTCCTCCTAGGAAAAAAGATGGGGTGCTTTGTCTGTCAGCTTTACTATAGACCCCTTGACCCCTGGCAAAGGACACCCCATTCTTTCCTATCTAATCCATCTCCTTCTAAAGCCCTGGGTCACATTTGTAGTTTCTTATAGATGGTAAGCCAGCACTGGGAAGTGAAGTCCAATCCTTGCCATCATCTGGTCCTTCAGAGTTTGACACCCTCACATTTTACTTATTTGCCTTGTCTTCCACCCCACTCTTCTTACTCAAGAGAAGACTTCCCAAATGTTTCAACTGTGTAACTGAGCCAAGATAACCATGCTGTGCTTCAAAGGCCTGGCTATCTCAGTGAGGCATCTCACCCTCCCTGCCAGCATTGTAGTTGAGAAGAGCCACTTCATTCCTGAAAACAGACAGATCTTCACCACAAGAGTAGCATCAAGGACCAAGCAGATGCTCCCATGCCCATCAAGAAAAACACGCTCTGACTTCTAGGATAACATCTACTGAACGTGGCCTTCACTGGTCTCTCCCCTAAATCTTTACCAAGCGAGTGTAGCAGCCCATAGTTGTAATGCAAGGGGTGCAGATTTTCTAATTAGACTTTTCGGTTGATTTTGCCTGCCGAGACGGTGCGACAGCCCCTTCCAGACCAGGAAGCTCTAAGGCAGCCGGTGGCACTTCCCACATCTGTGGGGGCCCCCCACCCTTCCCTCCCTTCATCGCAGCCCTCCTCATGTTCTGCCCTTCTCCTTCCCCTTCCTTTTGGCAGGGAGCCCTGTGGGATGTCTCCGTTTCCACCCGCTGCCACCGCATTTTTCTGGTCTTCAATAGTACCCGTGCTTAAATATTTTAATTACTACTTTTAATTATGTAAATCCATGGAGTCACTTTCCCTCTTAATTATTGATGATGGCTTTTGGCAGTGGCATCAGAGGAAGAGGGTAGAGGATTTTTGGCTCCGTTGACTTGAGTGTTTGGAAGACATCCTGAAATCCTAATCCTGGCGGTTGAGGGTTATAGATCTTATGTTTAATAACATGAGGCGAAGGTGGGGTCTCCCTTCCCTTTGAATCCAGGAGCCTGGAAGAGCTCGAGCTGGTTGGCTTCATTTTGCTGGTAGGGGAGATTCATGACTTTGGAATTCAGTCTTTTCTCTCCCCTCCACTCAGGCAGGTGGGCAAAATGTTTCCATGGGCAACTGATTTGGCCGTCTGCATCTTTGGGATGTGCCAGAATGGATGTCAGCGCAAGATGTGGAAGATCAGGAGATGCTCTGTGTCTTGAGGTCTCCAAAGGCAGAAGGAACACATGCCCCAGTAGGGCTTTTTTCCCCAAATTACAAACCTGTGGGAAACTCCAGGATAGTGGTGAGATCCAACTAGGTTGTAGAGGAGCACAGCAGGCAGTGAGGTGGCCACGTGTGGTCCTTCGTGGCTGACCTTCTCTCTTGTCTCCCTGGTCCCTCTTGTCCTGCAGGCAAAACAGAAGTGGAGCAGTGGTCAGACATGTACACTGTGACCAGCCAGCTCTTACTAAAGGTCAAGCGGGAGGATGATGGGGTCCCCGTTGTCTGTCAGGTAGACCATCCTGCCGTTAAAGACTTGCAGACCAAGTACTACCTTGATGTAATGTGTGAGTACCAAGATCACAAGTTCTTCGCTCTATGCCTATGCTGTTTATGTCTGCCTTTCTGAAGTTGGATATTTGTAGTATTGAATGTTAGCTTAAAGCTTTTCCTGCAGTTTTTTTCATGTTTCTTTTGAAAACGTTCTGCTGTTCACTTTTGGGCGAATCACACAAATCTGCCTGTTATTTTAATGCAGACATCTGACTTTCATGAGTGGTACCTTCCAGATAATTTGGGACTACACTTTCCATAAATCCCAGCCGTAGGTCCACATTGGCTAGAATCTGTGAGAGGTTCAGTCCAGCAACATCTGGAGGATATCCACTTAAGTAAGACCAGAGGGTCAGTATAGCTATGGATTTCCACAAACCCCTGAAATCCTGAACAAACCTTTAGAATACGTGTTGAAGAGGACTTTTCCTACAGGAGAGGTCCTCCAGTTGGGTTGGAATCCGATTCCTGTATCTTCTGGTCTTCTGGCCATTGTGTCTTCTCAGTTCCTCTTCATATCTCAAGACAATAATTTTGGCCTTGGGCTCTGTTAAAGCTGTGTTGAATGAACTCCTCCTGAAGTTCAATTCTCATCTTAACAGTCGCCAGCAGCCTTTGAGCTGGCCGTTCTGGGCCACTTCAGACATCAAGCAGCAGCGAGTTCAGGTTCACCGTCAAATTATGTTGAAATATCAGCAGCAGCCCTTCCAGAGACCCTGTCAACATTGGCATGGCTCCTCGGTGGTTCACGCTTCTCCAACCAACTGCTTTTCCCATTTATGCTGTTTCCCCCCCAAATCTTTTGTTGCCAATATTGCTTGATGCCGAAATGCTGCATAACCACGTATCCTATAAATATTGTCATTAGAGGATAACTTTCTGTAAATCCACAAAGTTAAATTACTGGCTTGGCACTAAGCTATGGCTTCCTGTTTCAGGCACTTAGAGGACCAGAGGGTGGCAAAGAAAGATCTGGGCCCTGCCTGTGGTTCCTTTTGCTGCTTGCCTTGAAATATTGTCCAGGACTGTGGCAGCTGTGACCAGCATCCCGGGGGTTGGCATGCACCCCATCTCATCTGAATGCCATTCAGATGCAGTGCCATACGAAGCATGGAAGGATTTGTGGCTTAAGCAGCCCGCCACTTTCATCACGGAGCCAGAATTACAGCAGGGCAATGCCTGCCTTTTGTGTTTGCAACTCAACCATAACGTTATACCAAGGACCCTCCCCCGTGTTAATCTATTTCTTCTGCTTCATTATGTTGTTCCATTATGAGCATTTTGCTTACGATTTTCATATCACCCCAAAGTATTGGGGAAGGAACATCCCTATGAAGGGAAAAAAACAAAACAAAACAAAAAACCCACCCAAACCATCAGATACTACCTAAATTGGCAGGTTGTGGTAGCCTAGTCACTGTGCTAATGTGTAATTCATTTATGCAAACGTTCTGTCCATTAGCATTTCTGGAAGAGCCCCATTAGCTTTAATAACATATTAGCACCTTTGCTGGGTCTGATCGGAGGAGCTTTCCCAGATACTTACAGACGCCTGTCAGTACGCAGAGTGGAGCTTCCTTGGAAGATGGTCAGGACCTCCGTCCTTCCAGCACCAGGGAGAACCATGCAGGAGAACTCCAGGGGCTTCATCTCAAAAGAGTAATGAGCAAAAGTGTCATGGCCATGCAGTTATTTATTTACAGGGATCTAATCAGAACATTTCTGAGGTCAAAGATGACTTGGATTAATTCTGTCAGTGGAGAAATGGTGGTATTTGAAGAATGTAGTATCTTCTCTCTAATTGTGTCTCTCTTACCTAAACCAAACCTTACCTGCTTCTCTCTTGGCATCTTGATGCCACAGCAGCTTGGAGAGAAGCAGAGTCCACTTGTCTGTTGCTTGAAGTCCAGATTACTACACCCCCTGGCAGCTGCTCAGAAAAATAACACTTTGTAAACACCAGGCCCAGTGACAACCCATTCTCAAAGGCTTATTGGGGTCTGGGATTTGCAATCGGAGCCTAGAGCTGGGCTCACTGTTACCACTTCATACCTGTTAGATGACCATCCTGTTTTTGCCATGCATGGGGAGCCCCAAACGCCCCAAACAGGAGGGTCTTAACATTGGACCGCAGGGCTGCATCCAAATTTCTGCTCCCCAATTGGCAGCTGGTGGAAGAGGACACGGAAGGTCCTGGATCTCGGTTCTCCCTGCCTGGCCCAGGTGTGAGTGATCCTGGCATCCTCTTTCCCTGAGCCAATGAATGCATAGTCACAGCCCATTATTTTTTCACTTGGGCATATTTAGTAGAAGATAGAAGTCAGAAGGTAGCAGCTTGTGATAAAAAGGAAGGTATTAGTAGGTGAAATTCAAATTATCTATGGAGCTTTTTTCAAGGCTGTGAGCTAATTCATGTTTGCTCAAAGGCTTGAATAGGCAGCTGCATGTTAGCATTAGCACAGAAATGGAAGGAGGAGTGAAAATCAGAAAGATGGTCGCAGGGTAGGTGAAGCTGGCATTTGGGAGCCCTTCACCTTGAACAAAAGATTCTGGACAAGTTCTTAAAAGGAGAACATTTACTTGAGATCCATGTAGAGCCATAGAAGAAGGTTTGATATGAGAAGGAGCAAAAGGCAACTTTTCATGCATGAATGAAGAACACCGGAAGCTTCCTGAGCAATTAGCTTCAATGTGGTGAACTGTGGTTTGCACAAACACCATTGCCGCAAATCCAAGTAAGTTGGCTTGTGGCCTATAACAACTGGAATCTCTGCTCGTGTCTAGAAGAAGTGTGATCAGGCTACTCTTGGGCTCGTATCTATGCATGTTGGAAGCCGCTTGTTGAGCCAAAGGATATTCCTCCTTGGAACATGCCTTGTCTCTCTTCAGTCCTACAGCTATAAAGATGCTTGAATAAATAGGGAGTGGCGGGCTGATGCCTTCTCCCACCACTTCTAGCTAAGAGTTGCTGGAATATTGGGATGATGAGGACAATAATCAAATCAGATGGCAAAGTGAGAGCTATTTTGGACAACAAGCAAGGCTTATGGTTCATCTTCCTCATAGTTGAAGAAGGCAGGAATATTGGACTAGAAGACCTCCAAGGTCCATTCCAACTCTGTTATTCTGTTCTATTCTATAGTTGATATTTTGAAGTTTGGAGTAAGTTGTTAAAGGTATTTGTAACTCATACACACAAGAAGGGAGAGAAAGGAGGCCTTCAGTTAGTGCAGAGATCTTTCAGGCAGGAAGCTACATGTTGCATCTGGCAGAGCCTTTTTTATATGACAGCATTTCAAAGCGTTTGGTCTAAGCCACGAGTGACTTCATTGGAAGTAACCTTACTGCTTTACAAATTCAAAAATTCCTCATGCAGGACCTCTGGATGAGAAATTTGGCCTGTCAAAGAAAAGGATTAAAGTGGAAGAACTAAAAAGATTAGAGTGGGAGAACTGAAACTAAATATATGTCCTAAACTCTCCCCTCCATGTTGTTGACATCCACGAGGGTCTGAAACTGACCTGCTTCAGATGTTCCTAAATCAAAGGGTTTTCCTCTAGAGGCCAAGTATCAATGTTTGGGTTCTGTGGCATTTTGAGATCCGCTGTCCTAAGCCCAGAAGCTCTTCAGCATGGTTTCCCCTTCTACAAGCAGAAGGGAGGGAACAGTTTTGGCTTTCCCCTTGTCCTTCAGGAGCATCCAGAGGACCAACTAGGTGAAAGCGTTGGCTGTCTTGCTTGACTTGGACGTTGAGGGCCACAATCTCTATTCTTGCTTTAACACCCATCATAGTATTTCATTAACGCGTCCAGGGGCAAAATTACTGTGGCAGGGCTGATATTAAAAGGTCTCACCAGCCAAGCCATCATTCTGCGAAGTTCATCCAGGGTAGAGATAAAGGGCTTTTCAGAAGTTGGGAAAGAGGATGGCGAGTTGCAAAGTATTGTAAATTCGGGGGAGCTTCAGGTTTTTGACCAGGTTGCTGTACCTGGTAGCTTCCTGAAAGCTATACCCCCAAAAAGAAGTTGGTAGGAGAATCAAGAAGTGTCCGCAATAAAAATGTAGAGATAAATTGGGTTTTTTGAAGTACAGTTGCCAAAATGTTTGTAAACCAATGCCTTCCCCCTTTCAATAAGCCTGGATAAAGAAGATTTGAGAATCTTGCTTGGGGTTTTTAGCTGCTGGAATAGGAAGGCATTGACCGTAGGCCATTTTGAGGTGCGTCCGTCTGCATCGGCTGACCTGCGTCCATCCACGGTTGAGGAGGTGATGGTGTGCAAATTCACTTCTAAAAACAGAAATGGAGCCTTGAAGCAGATGAAGACTTCATTAAGGTCTTGTGCTAAAGAAGCGAAGAGGAGGGAGGGGCTGCCTTCCTGCCTGTGCTTGATGTGCCAGGGTCTCTCCTGTGTTTCCCCTCCTTGGGTGAAGCCATGTTGAGGGGGAAGCAGCAGAGCCTTAAAGCCAGAGGAGGAGAAACGCAGAAGAGAGTCATAATTAATAGAATCCAGTTATTTGTAATGCCTGCTTGTATGCTTATGAAAACATACACCCAGGGAAACTGCTGTAACCTCTGTTTGTTGTTTATACCAAGAGAATACCCGGTGCCCAATTATGTCTAACAAAGAAAGGAAGACGCCAACCAATGTAGGCACCTCGTGTTTCTATTAATCTGCCTGCTTCTGGTGAGTGCAGATATTAATTGCACCAGTATGCAGTGAAGTGATTAACTTCAATATAATTTATCATCTGGAGATTTCTAAACATAAATAAATGAGCTGTTTTGTTCGGCGAGGTGTTGACCCTTTCAGAATATCTGATTTAAAGGGGGTCCTATATTAGTAGTAGCGTTATTGTAAATGTGAAAAGGCCCCGATCAGCTGACTGTACCCTTATTTGATTTTCTGGAGCATTAGCCTCTCTTGTTTGTGACATTTCCCAGTCGGGTGCTCGTTTGCAAGCTCATTAGTAAGCCTTTCTCGGAGGGATTTGGTGCAAAGTGAAGAGCAAAGGCAGGAGCAGCGCAGGGTTCCCACGCCTGGCAAGGGGGCAGAAGTGTGTGGGGTGGGGGGAGAGACACCCGATACTGAGCCCAAAGGCCTGAGACCTTAAAGCAGAGGTCTTCAACCTTGGCAGCTTTAAGACTTGCGGACTTCAACTCCCAGAATTCTCCAGCCAGCAGAGCTTAGCTGGCTGGAGCATAGCTGGCCGGAGAATTCTGGGAGTTGAAGTCCACAAGTCTTAAAGCTGCCAAGTTTGAAGACCTCTGTCTTAGAGGGACTAAAAAGCCATGTTAACTGGAATAAAATGGGGGGGGTGTTTCTCCTACCATCCTTGTTACCAAAAGGGACCACGCTTTGTTCCTTGAGGGTGTCTCATCCTCTGATCTGAAGGCTTTCTCTTCCTTGCACAGAAGCAAATTGTGTGTGCAAGTTGCGATTGGTGGCAAATGCCGAAGGGCTTGCAGTCTTTAACCAGCTAATTTAACAAAAAGTCAGCAGGTTTTTTTCCCCAAGAACACGGAAGCGAATGCATTTTGAAGGTTATTTAGCAAATCCAGGCCTAATCTCCAGACTGAAATATCTATTACTTTGTAAAGGGAATAAGGGAATCAGTACAGATTTGTGCCTGGGAGTGAAGATGATTCAATTTTTATCTGAACACTCTGAATAATGCCGAACTATTTGCTTTGTTTTTCTGTCTTCCTTGACTTTCACTGCTTCCCAGCATCCTTCAGGGGATGATGGGCTCAAGTCTGCCCCAAAACGTTTCTGTGCCTGAAGTAGCTCTAATGTCCCTTCCCCATCATTGACCCATTTGGTCTGGCCGAGGTCCAACTGCTGTGCTTGTTCTCCTGCCCTGCTTGGATCGCTTCTCTGGCCCACCATTTCCCGCCTCATCTCTTCCATGATCTGCACCTCTGGGGCTGCCACCCATGAGGGCTGGAAGTGCCGTGGCTGATGCAAGGCTTGTGGCCTAGGAGTCCAGCGGCTTCTGCCGTCAAGATAGGAGGGAAGGGGTTAGTCAAGCTTCGGTTTCACAAGAAGTGGGAACAGCCAAATGTCTTCTTCAGCCTGATTTATCATTGCTAAGTGACTGTGTATCATAACTTCTGAGTGTTGCAGAGAAGAAAATATTGGACACAGTGTCTAGATGCAAACCAGCCGCCTTTGGAGCCCAGAAAGGTAGGTTGGCTGAATTTCCAAGAGGTCACGGGGACGTAAATGCCGTTTTCTCCCTGATTTCAGAGGACATGTACTGACCTTCTGTGTGCATTTGCAAAACATGCCGTCCGCTCATAAAAGTGTCCTTGGCCTTGGATGTTCTCCCAAATGTTTCCAGTGGTGGGGACATCTCCTTTGGGATTGTTCTGTTTTCTGATGAAGGGGTGTCATTTCCATCCCTCTGAAAAACAGCCGTCTGGTTCTCAGACCATGACAAGAGAAATAGGTTAATTCATTGAAGACGATCTGGAAAGCCCAAGTGAGGTCAAGTGATCGTCTGAGTCTTCCTGAATGTAATCATTCTCTGCATCGTGGGAAGCTGATTTTCTAGATGGGGAGAGATTTTGTAGTTACTGGACTTGTTCCATGTCCCAACTACAAGGGACCCCACATGAGCAAAGCTCCCCTAGGAGCACCCCAGTCCCAGTGGAAGATGCAGCATTGTGCATTTGATCAGAGACTACTAGAGGTCCAAAGACATGGGATCATACACTTTCTGAGTAGGTCAATGTTTATTCTTCCAAGCCCTGTTGAAATATACCTAAGAATACTGAGGGGCTCTTAGGACCTCTGTCTGTTAAACTTTGAGCAAACCTGGAGAATTGGGATGCGCCAGACAGCTGGAAAAGAGCCAGTGCAACCCCCTCTTCAAGAAAGAAAGAAAACCCTGTAATTATCAACCAGTGAACTTAACATCAATACCTAGAAAGATGCTAGCGCAAATAATAAAGCAGGCCATTTGTAAGCATCTTGAAGATAATGCCATTATTGCTGAGAGTCAGCAAGGCTTTGTGAAAAACAGGTCATGTGAGACAAATCTTGTCTCCTTCTTTGACAAGGGAGCTACTTTATTGGAAAAGGGGAAGGCAGTGGGATAATCTACCTCAATATCAGCAAAGTTTCCACATGACATTCTCATTGACAAGCTGCTAAAGTCTGGTTTGGATGGCACAGCGGTAATATGGATCCGTCCCTGCCTGGCTAAATGCAATCAGGGAGTCAAGGACCGGAGGACGTGGCCTGCCAGGAAGCCTGAAGGCGCTTGAGAGATGTTCAGTCTGGAGAAGAGAGGTCTCAGGGGTGTCCTCAGGGTGCAGATCTGCAGAAGGGAAGAGAGCGAGGAATTATTTTTCGTTGTTACAAAAGTAAGGCCAGAAATAATGAGTGCAAATTACAGCTACCTGGGTTTCATTTAACTATAATGAAAATATTCTTGTCAGTAAGATCTGTGCAATAATTGAACTGTCTATCTGCGGAGGTTTTGGGTTCTCCATCTCTGGAGCTTTTCAGGAAAGGTTGGACGTCACAGATGGTTGACTTGATTTTCTTACATGTTGCAGAGGGATTGGACCAGAGGATCCTTGAAATCTTTCCTAACACCGCAGTTCTTTTATTCTATGACATGCATTATTAAAACTGGTTTTCTTTTGTGAAAAGATGGTACTGATGCTCAGTTTTGCTTGCTGTGGCCTCCACTTCTGGTGCTTTTCACGAACCCTTATTTTTTACAGCTCTGAGTTCCTCAGTGGCCAGCCTTTCTTCCATGCTGGGAGATTCTTCGGTTTCTGATTTCTTTTCATGCTAAGAATTCTCTTATTCCAGGAGGATGTGGACGATGGCTTAATCTTTACTACCTCTGGTCCATGTCCTTTAAAAATAAAAACTTTCATTTTGTTGCTATTGATCCCACATTTTTGTCAAAAAAACAAGAAAACAAAAAACCTTTCAGGGACAGGATGTCTTCTCTCCCCCCACCCCCCCGATGCTTCCCTTCCTGCTCTTCCTATTATGTAGAATGTGTGTGGTTTTAATCTCAAAATCAAAACTATTGATTTATTAGGTTTACTAAATTCATACTTGCTGTTATCCACAGACGCTGAGTGGTTAATGATAGCCCAATGTCAGTCAACAATACAATAATACTACTATTTAAATTGTATTTTTGCTCTTCATTTTTCATTATTAATTGCATCTTGACCCATTTTCCTGTTAATAAGCTATGCCAAACTATTACTATTCCCATTAATTCTGTCTGCAGTGGCCCCTCTCCTCTTATTTCATCCTTGTGAGTCTGTTAAAATGGCTTTATCCAGTGTTTCCTTTTCCCACCTTCAAACCCTTGTTTCTAGATACTCAGTGTGCAACAATAATCATGCCTCTCTGTTTTGTTTTATTTTTTTCTTTTCTCCTTTGCTAGTTACCTTTCTGCTTTTCGTGTACGGGTTACGATCCTGTTCCTCTCCTTCTGGTGCCTTTCGTTTCTGCTTCTCTCTGGTTTCCTCGTCAGTCTTTCTTGTTTTGGGGAGTGGAGGGGGGGGAACTGATTGCTCGTTAAAGCAGTGTGGATCTCCCACCCTTTTCTTCTCTTATCCATGAAACTCTGTCCTAGCTGATTCTTATTTAATTGATTCCCTTCATTTTTCCCCACAAATGTCTACAGAGTCACTCACTCCAATTTGCTTCCTTCCTCCTTCAGTTTTGGGGTTTTCTTAAAAATTGACTTTCTTTCTCAATCCAAGTGTATCAAAGTCTACTTTTCTTGAACTGAACACAACGAGGAGATCCTGGGGTATTTCAGCACTCATCCTGGTTTCCCCTTCTTTCCAAGACCTTTTTTTGTGTGGGACTTGCAATGGTGGCCAGTGGGGGACTCTGAGTCCCAGGGGAAAATTGGGAGAGGGGCGTGGGGCTGACGGGGATTTCAGAATTTCAGACTTGGGTTATGTTATGATGAGAGGTCCAGGTACTTTCCTCATCTCTCATTCTGACCTGGAGATGGTTGTACAGCTTTGTGTAGTTGCATCAGTGGAGTCCAACTCTTGCCCTCCAATAGTGTCCAAAGAGCAGCCCCCTCCTTGCTTCTGGAAAAGCTGGGGATTGTGTTGCACTGGTGCATGTACATTGAGAGTCTGCTTTGCATTACAGTTGTGTTACTTTTTTTACTTATCTATCTTAAACGATACCGTCAATTCCATAATTGCGTTTTCAAATTATAACCACTGACCAGGGGGAGGGGAGGGCTGTGTGAGTCTGTTACAGAGAAAATGAGTTTTGTGGCATGAGATGTTGATGCGGTAATAAACTTGTGACTCTTTTAAGGTGTAGCACGTTCTCCTCTCCTCTAGCTTTTTTCAATCTTGTGTGTGTCATCCTATAGAATTTGCAAACTGTGATGCCTAAGACACCTTATTAAGCTATTTTCTTATAGGATAATTGGAAACCTTACACTTGGTTATAACTCAGTCGTGGTGTTGACTATTATTTGCAGTGTTCCTTTGTATCATCCTCTCATTATGAGGACTGAGTTGAAGACTCCCTATCTGATCAATTAAGGGCCAGGATCTACTCCAACTCTCTGCCTTTAGGTTTTGCAAAGGGATCCAACTTCATTGACACTCTCGCCGGGACAGAAAATGTGGTTGCTAAAAGTGTTTTGCATTTAATTGTGAATGTCTTGTGTTTGTCTTTTAATCCGTACATGTCTATTCCTAACCTGGCTTCTATCCCAGGATTCGTAGGGGGGAAAAAATAACCAGAATCTAACATGTTTCTTTATTATTGGCCATTCCTAAAATTACCCACAGGCGCTGCTGACTCAGCGTGTCAGGTGTAAACAACCAGATCCACATGTGAAGAGTTCGATTAGCTACTTTATTGCTCATGACTATAACACAGGAATCTTCCCTGACTATTGGTTTGCACCTGGGCCACTCTAGATAAGGTTCAGTGGCATTCAAGGGGAATCAGTTACCCTTTTGTGCCTACACAAGGATTCCAGACTTGTTCCCTGCTTGATTCCTCCTCCTGGTTTGGCCAGTCTGTCTCCCCCAAAATATCCATGGCAAGGAAGAGACGGTCTTGCTCTGAAGGTGTCCTGGTGATGTTCGGTATTGTGCCTGTGCCATGGCTGTGGTTTAGGGCAGCCTTCTCCGTAACTGCTCTTCTCCTGCAGGGTCTTTCCAAAGGGTTCCCTGATTCTCTCCCTGGGTGTGAAAAGCTTTCACCTCCTTGCAGCTTTTGGGGGCATTTGAGGATTTTCTTGGCTCTTGTAGGCTCAGCCTACACCTTCTTGTCAAATGCTCCCGCAAGAGCCCAGCCTATTAATTTGCCACCGCACAAAGGATCGCCAGCCCATAAAATATGATGCATGATAAAAGGTATCAATTCTGAACACCGCAAATCTGCCGTTTCACCACAGCGTGAAGGCAAATGAGTTTCCTTTAGCTCGAATGAGTTCAGAGATAAACTTCAATTTAACAAAATTTCTTTTTGCAAGAACCAGGGGGAGCCGCTGCCTTGGCGTGCAAGTTTCTTATCAACATGTTAGGTTTGGAGCTTATTAGTCAACTTAATTTGGGGAAACGCCAGGATAATTTACAGATCTAAAGGTCCAACTGCCGGGGAAGCCCTTGACCGTTTTCTTCTGCAGGACCTGTCTTTTTAAAGAATTAACCAAATGAGCCATTTACTTGGTGTCTTTTTGTAATGGGGTGACTCATTCATTCATTCGTTCATTCATTCTTATTTTTTTTCCTCTCTTTTTCATTGTCTGTGTTGTGTCTTTGATGTGCAGATAAGCCCGAAGTACAAGTTTTGCAGAATTCTCCTCCGCAGCCGCTCACAAGGGAAGGAGACCTGCTCGAACTCCTCTGCCAAGTCAAAGGGAAACCAGAGTAAGTGAGGCTCTCACGTGGGGTTGGCTTGCTGCGAGAGAGCAGGGCCTCTCTTGAGTTGCTGTGTGGTAAAACCTCCTTTCTGGCTTGCCACCCTGTGGCGGCTGTCCCCTTCTTGAACCCCTGCGTCTCTCGGCACCTTCTCTATCCTGCTCCTCGTCCTGGTCTTTGTGGCCATCAGGCAGTGGAGGCGCCAAAATGGCCTCTGCAGAAGCAGCTGCCATCAACCATCCTGCTTGAAGCAATTGGTGGCCTTCAGTCATTCTAGAGCAGAGAAGGGGACTGCATGGCGGCCTCCATTCATTCTAGAGCAGAGGTGAATATATGTCTCCAGAAAGCGAAGATGCCACCAGAAGACCCTGGATGTCTGCTGGGCCGCGGATGTAAACTAAGTAGAAGGACTGGGAGAGGCCCCCTAGTTGAGCATGGTAGGGATGGAATTATAGGAGAGAAAGATCCCTTCTCACCCAGGCTAAGTACTTCATATTTGTTAGGTTTTCATTTCCCTAAGCCCCCAAATCCCTAAATGGAAGGTGCTAATAAGCTGTTGCAAAAATTGAAGCATTATAGCAGTTTTTTCAGTAGCTTTTTATATCCAGGCTCTTAAGAGCCATTTCTGAGCAGGAGTCTGGTGAAATCTTTTTGCAGAGCATTAGTGCAGAAGAAACGACAAATATTTCAAGCAAGGAAAGGGTTCTTTGCAGGCTGGGTTTTACTTACTATGAATTCTTTACAACTCACAGCTCTTGCATCTGAGCCTTCCTTTTTCAGCCTCCCAAAGGAATTAACCAGAACCAGAGATAACTCTAATCCGGTGTTTCTCACCCTACGCACCTTTGAGACGTCTGGACTCGAAGGCCCCACATCTCGAAGGTGCCAAGGTTAAGAGACTCACTGCTCCAATCGATACGTTCCCGGGCCAACTCAGCGCGCGCGCACAGACATGCCCCGGCCAATCCACTGTCTCCCACCCTGCCTTCCAATCTAAAGCCGACACACAGCTGTTCTGTTTAGTGGGGCTCTCCTGCAAGGAAAGGTGCATTGGACAGAAGAGACACATTTCGCTAGGTAAAGTCTTTCGGCTTCGTCTCTCTTTCTTTTTCTTTTCCTTTTTATTTCCCCCTCCTGTTGGCTCGGCTTGGTTGCATGTTTCTGGGTTTTGCTTTTGAGTGTTGTATTTTTGCGGTGTTGTCTTTCCTGTTCTCTGTGATATATTCTAATTTATTCATTGTGTGGAACCCATCACACATTGTGGCTTAACATTAGTGTTTACTCTTCCTATGAAGGAAGGAGAGAGAAACAGATTGCTATCTTGGCAATTACATTCCAGGTGCCCAGAGTAATTCAGAAAGCCATAAGATTTACCACTGATTTATGTAGTGGTTGGGTTATGTCTGACTTGAAAGAAAATGCTCAGCTTCTGGCTTGGACAGATCAGGGATGGGGAAACCATTTCAACCCCCGCCCCCCCACCTTCGCCCAAGGATGCTTTTCTGTTTATGATTAGCTGATTCCTCCGTGTGGAGACAGTTTTCACCACCCAGCGTGTGCTCGCTCGCCCTCCCTCCCT
>JANHZT010002297.1:31274-42468 GCA_032468215.1 Stegonotus admiraltiensis
AGCCTGGTGAGATTTGAACTTGCAGTAATTGTAAGCAGCAGATGTTAATAACAGTGTTTTAGTCCACTGTACTACCACAGCTCGTGGCAGACTTGCAGTCTGGCTCACAGACTTGGAAGGTCTCCCATTTTGAGTGTTTCCATCCACAAATTAGCTTCCTAGACCAATCGAGGTTTATCAGATGCTGCTGTCTGTTGAGGCAGATTATCAAATATCGGAGTGCTATAGAATATGGAAAGTAAAACCAGGAGAATTTTCTCTTTAAGGGATAAAATATCTTTGTTACTATAATATTGGCTTTCAGTAATTGGAATTGAATAGGTGCTGAGATTTATGTTCTATTTCTCCCCAGTGACAAGCAAATGGAAATTCTTGTGTGTCTTCTGGCTAATAAGTGAGTTGGCTTTCTCTCTTGAAACTTTCTCTTGCAAATAACATTGCCTAGAAAAAAACTATAATTTCATGTAGCACGTTTTTATGTTCCATATGCAACTTCTTGTAAACTATCTTGAAGTGTTCAGTAAGACAGTGTATAACATGGTTAATAAATAAATAAGAAAATAAATGTTCCCAGGTAGATCTGAGTTTGTGATAATAACTCTTGTTTGCATTGTCTGCAATTTATGTCTCTGACCCCCATAGGCAGGCTTCTACATTAATCATGCATGCTTAACAGATAGTAGCTATGCAAATCTTTTTTAAAAAATCCACAAGGATGTGCATACATATGTATGAAGAGTCAGCCTGAAGCAGCTTTTGAGGCAGCTGTGTAAGACTGAAAAAAGATGCAGCTACTTTAATGCTTTGAACAGATGCTTTATACATGCACTCCTTTGTGCTGTGAAACACTTTTGTTGAAGGATTGGCACACCCTTGCCAGTTATTCAACCAGCAGAAAGCTAGCCAAAGTTAAGAGATTATTAACTTGCTTTCTAGAGTTAAAACCCAGATTAAATGAAATATTGCTAAAAGTATGAAATCACAGTCAGCAATTATTGCTCACGGAAATGTCCTGTTCCAGGAAGGGATGCATTTCTGAATATAGTTAGGGTGCTGAGTGTTGCATTCATACATAGATTTCCTTGGAGTAAGTTAGCTTGAATCCAAACACTCTTATTTCTAAGTATATGTGTAAATACTTGCACTATAAGATCCTGCTAAAGGAATTGTGGCTCATTGAAAGGTCACCGATGCCCTTAACTGGCATTTCCAGTTAGATGTTTCTGGTAGCAGTTGGGAAAGACTTTGTCTAAAATCCAAATTTGGGAAATTTCTGACCCGGCAATGTCACTTCTTGTTGTTTTTTAATCTTTTCAGGGTTAAAGAAAGACTCCAAAAACTGCAAAGTAGGTGAGATTGAAATGCATAGAATATTAAACGTTTGAATCTGCTTAACCTTTGAAGCCTATGCAGGTCAGGTGGGCAGATTTTACAGAAAAAAGTTATCTAGACTCTGAACCATTCAATGCTATAAAAGTAGCGCCTTGAATTGCACTCGAAAGTATACAATTAATCAGTGCATTACCTATAGCAACAGAATAACACAGTATGAAGACTGACCAGGAAGCATATGGGTCATTTCAATTTAGACCAACTAAGTTTTTGGTTGGTCTTTAAGATAGTCCTATGGAGAATGAGTTTATAAAACTGATATACAACCTGACTCCCAGAAACTCTAGGTATTTTAACATTTATTTTTTTTAAAAAAAAATAGACAAAAATATAAGAAACTGCAAGAAAAAAATGGGAACAAGAAAAAGGAAGTGGATTCACAGGGGGCTGAGTGAAAAGCCATGTCTTCAAGGCCTTTCTAAATACCAGAAGAGTCAAGGCCATTTGAATCTAAGGGGGAACCTTATTACAGAGGGCTGAGGCTGCAACAGAGAAGTCCAATGTCCTGAAAGTTGTGTTATTTAATCAGTAGATCCTGGAGCATGCCAGCTCTGCCAGATTGGATCAGCTGGGCAGATAAATGGGAGATAGGTGGTTCCTCAAGCATCCTGGCCCTATATCATGAAGGGGTTCATTGGTAGTGACCAGCATGCCCATCACTGCCTGTGCTGCTGCATTCTGAACTACCGGCGGTTGAAGATTCTGGGTGGTTTTTGAGGGAAGTGCCGTGTAGAATGCAACTCTATCATTCTTTTTCTTTTGGTTTTCTTAAAATATTCCTGGAAAATATTTACTTGTCAGAGTTTATTGTTGCCCTCATTATCTGTAACACATCACTAGATGAGCAGCATGTAAATTTGGTAAATAAATAAACAATAAAGAAAAATAGCTTTTAAAAATTACCTGAGGGACCTAAGACCGTGATGGCAAACCTATGCCACATGTGCCAGAGGTGGCACACAGAGCCTTCTCTGTGGGCACACGCGCCATCACCAGCTGCTGTTCTGGTTTCCAGCCAGCTGGTCTTCACAGGTGCTGGAGCACCAGAAAACGACCTGAAAACAGCCTGAAAACAGCCCAAAAATGGCTTGAAAACTGCCAAAACCGGCCAAAAAGCAGGCATGTGCACGCCGGCCAGCTGGTCTTAGGGTTTCCAGCACTCTGGCATGTACACATGCACTCACATTCTGACCTGGGCACTCAGTGCCGAAAAGGTTCATCATTACTGACCTAATATGTACCTTGCTTCATTAGCCATGCAATGGCTAGACTGGTTAACTATTCTAATGTATTTTAAACAGGCTGGCTCCTGAGCCATTACAACAGTCTTTTCCGGATGGACTGGAGAAGTCTGAGAATATTACAGAAAATGGTAAGGTGGAAAAGGGAACTCTTCTATTGAAAATATAGAAAGTAGTGGTTTACTTTATTCTAATAAATCTGGCATTCGTTTTGTAAATGTAATATTTGTCTCCCAATCCCAGTATAAAACAACATGGCAAGAGGGGTTTCTGTTTTAGGTTTGAGGAACAAAATTCATCAGTGGGATGAACCTCCCCACTGATGAATTTTTGGCAGATATTTTTGGCAGTAGGTGCACATCACAGCATCACATTTTGAATCAATCTTTCTCAAACTTGGCAACTTTAAGGTATGTGGATTTCAATTCCCAGGATTCCCTAACAAGCCAAGGTTGAATGAATTCATATGCAAATTCAGCCCAGTTTAATAGTCATACTTCTATTCACATAATTGCAAATTTTCAAAAGAATTGCCAGTATTTTCACCAAGACTAATATTTTTTTGGTGGTCACAGCAGTAGTTCTATTATATTTCTCTCTGCCATATTATTTGTTTATCTCTTCATTGAGAAACTTTTAAAGTGAAAACTTTTGGGAAAATCCCAGGGCCTTTTTTATTCTGCTTATTTTTTTTAATCAATTACTTTTCTTTTTAGTGGTAAAGGCAGAAGAGGTGGACAAGTTAGCACCTTGTCTTCTGAAGATCATAGCAATGTCTCAGGATATGCATATATTTGCCTGGAGATTTCTGGAGGTGTACATCCTTAAGATAGTGTCCATTTGCACTATCTGGATCACACTTCAAGAGGTTAGTAAATAACTATCTCATCTGGGAAATAGTCCAAAGGGAAAAATCAGGAATTAAGATAGGAATTCAGTCAAGAAAGCAGAACAAAATAAATCTTTTCTTCATGAAGTTGATTTGTTAATATTTAATACAGAATTGTATTATTAATAAATTAATAATCCAGAATGTTATTTAGGTATGTTATGGGTTCTTCAGGTTTACAAAGGCTCTAAAGTTTAGTTGTGATTATAAATATAGTGTGTTTCTTCATTAACATCTTGATCTTTATATTGTGTATTGTGCCTAGTTACAGATGCATGAAAAATCAAACTGCTATTACTATGGCTAAGTTTGAGGGTAAACTTTCCAACCTGGATTAGATCATCTGCTTCACTTGATCAAGACTGAAGCACAAGACTAAAGCACAATTTGTTTGCAAATATGATTCCGTGTTGCTTTTTACTTTCTTTGCTTGTCTCCAATTTTCTGTAGGTGTGTTTGATGAACTATGTTTTCTTTATTGTGTGGACATTTGCTATTCCTTATTCCAAATTTCGTCCCTATGCCTCAAGAATCTGTACATTTTGGTCTTGTTTGATGGTCATCTGTAAAATGTTATATCAGCTGAAATTTATCAAGCCTTGGAATTATTCCTCAAACTGTACTCAGGTCAGTGTGCTAATGGACTGAAAATCCAAATTTCTTTCTTAATCAGATACAGAACGTTTTGCACATTCCTGATGATTAACTTAACCTTCTACAATTTGGTATCTTCAAGATATTTTGGAATTGCAACCCCAAAATTTCCAGGTGGTATGACTTACAGATAGTGTAGATTAGAAGTGGGAAGGTTTGAAGAAAATAAATAAATGAGAGTGTATTTTTCTGAAATAAAATCCCCATCTTTTTTTCCTTTGAGGGCTTTTTTGCCTGTTCTTTTTCTTTAAAAATGAAAACAAGAAGTACAATTGTGTACTGTAGAGTCATTTGGCCAATGAGCTACTATATAAATTAAACATGAAGTAATATAATTTTGAAAACAGAAGTGTTTGGCTAATAGAATGCCATATAAATTGAATGAATGAATGAGAGAGTGAGTGAGTGAGTGAGTGAGTGAATAAAGTGTCCATCTCTTCAGGAACTGTATTTGAATATGACTTACCAGTCTATCAATGTTGATGAGTTTTTGGAGAAGTCATCTTTGTACGTGACACCAATTGACCCAGCACTCTGGATTGGAGGACTGATGAAGTGCAGTGACAATATTCTTCCTTATCTAAAGGTAGGACTCTATTTAGCCACTAATATTATGGTAAGTAAGAGACTATTACAAAATGCATCTTTTTGCTTATAAGACAGAGATTGTGAGATTAGTTCTTCTAATGGGAAAACTGATGTTTGTCTAATAATATTATCAGATAAACTTTGTAATATCACTTTAAAATTAGGAGCAAGACTGATTCAAGACATTTTGCTATTTAAAACAGATGGTCTGTTAGGTCTTCAGAAGCATTTCCATTCATTCACTATTAAGGAGGATCATTTCCATTCATTCACCATTAAGGAGGATCATAGGAAAGATAGTTCTGTCTTCCATCAAAAGAGAATGATTCATGAATAATGGCCATCATAAACAAGTACCATATTTTTCAGAGTATAAGACGCAGCTTAGTTTTTGGGGAGGAAAATAGGGGGGGGGAATCTACCTACCAGGTTTTCATCTGGCTAGCATCCATAGCATCCAGCTTCAGCACATTAGTTTCCTGGTTTTGAGAGTGCACACACACTTTTTATCTCCTGCTTGGGGATAAAAAACAGCTTCTAAAGCACAGCTGAGAGGGAGCAGCAATGAGAAAAGCAAGCAAGGCACTGAAATTGCTTCACTTGTTAGCACCTTATTAGGGCTGAAAAAAAGCTTCTAAAACACAGCTGAGAGTTGGAGGGAGCAGGAAAAGCCCACAGAAGATTCTTCACTCGCTAGCTCCTCATTAGGGCTGGAAAAAAGCTTCTAAAAAGCTACATTCAGAGTATAAGATGCACCCAAATTTTCAGCCTCTTTTTTTGGGGGGGAAGTGCGTCTTATACTCTGAAAAATACGGGTATATATCGGTAGTTGTTTCAGTAGGATGAGCTTTGGTAGGTAGGGTACTTGGGGAACTGAACATTCTTATGAAGGATGTATTTTCCTATATTTCTTAGAACCATCTTACCATCCTGATTCTAATGGCTTTAGAAGCAACAGTGTATCGCCATCAATATTTTTACTGGACTCAGAACCAACTATTGCCACCTGTCACAGGTAGCCTTTTTAATAATATTGCCCGGGAGAACTTGGATGAAGGGCTACTCAACTGCATCAAATACTTTCTCAACTATAGTTTTTACAAATTTGGACTGGAGGTGAGAAAATGTTGGTAAGAAAGGACCATAACTTCTTGGTGTTGGGGAATGAGACAGGCAGCTTAGAAGACAAAAGATGCTTGGTTTCAAGTAGGAAATAATCTGATGTGGCACTAGAGAGCCAAGTGCTGTGGTAAGGTGAAGCTTTCTGACACCTGGTTCACAATATGGACTACCTCACTTTATAGTTTTGGGAATTCAGAGAGAAATCCATCTGTCTTCCCTACAAATATGTAGATAAGAGACCATACTCTTTCTGTCCAATGTTTTTAAATGTTTTGAGACTGATATCCACAATTCTTCAGCCATAGTAGATTACAAAAAATTCTCCTCTGAGCATATTAATTGGGGAATCTGGAAGTTGTAGTCATAACAGACCTCAAAGTTACTGGATTGGGAAATACTGGATTCATCTATATTGGATTGTACAGATGGCGAATTGCTGTCACTGGTATAACAAAGCTGCACTTTCCGCTGCTTGTATATAATTATATACATTTAACGAAGTACTGTGGGTTTGTCTGGGTATAGAAGGCAAAACACAAATTAATAGCCATAAATGCCCATAGTGAAGCATTGGTTTGCTTAACAACCACAATGTTTCCTTAACAACCATCACAAGAAATATTGTGATGTACCAGTTATATAATCATCACAATATATGATCACAATGGGCAGACTCATTATATGTAGAGTATTACCTGTATGTGATTGCAGATTCAG
Source organism: Stegonotus admiraltiensis (assembly GCA_032468215.1). NCBI lineage: Eukaryota > Metazoa > Chordata > Lepidosauria > Squamata > Colubridae > Stegonotus > Stegonotus admiraltiensis. The sequence continues at coordinate 37,878 of JANHZT010002297.1, forward strand.
TTCTTGAGCTCAGTGTTAAGTCCCTTCAGCCTGGAGCCATTGTGATGTTAGCTCAGCTGCCTCTTCTCCTTTTTTCAGATATGCTTTGTGGCAGCACTTAATGTGATTGGACATCGCATGGACCTCTATGCACTTATCCATGCAAGTTGGCTGACTTACCTGTTGAGCTACCGTCAGAGGAAAGCAATAGCCCAAGTCTGGCCCAAATACTGTTTCTTCCTTGCCAGCATTGTGGCCTTTCAGTATTTGCTTTGTATTGGTCTCCCACCTGCTTTGTGCCAAGGTGAATGCAGCACTGTGTGGGGAAGCAGAGATATGTCACGTGGAGGGTAATAGCAATAATTGAACAGAGGGCTGGCTTTGCCACTAGTGTTCAGCAGTTCCCTTTGCATCAAACTTGTCTGGACAGCAGATTTGTAAATTAGTTCAAGAAGTTTTGTGTAATGCAGTTGATCTCTTTGATGACAGATTATCCATGGAGAAGTTCCCACTGGTTGTTCCCTTCAAATCTGATTAAGTGGCTTTATCTGCCTGATTTTGCTGAAAGACCCAATACTAATTTTCTCCTGTGTAAGTATAATTTGGAAAGGGTCTGCTTAATGAGGAAATGTAACTTATTTGTAGACCAATATAATTCTGGACTGTGTCTTGCAGGTAACGGTGATAATGACGTGACATACCTAAGGTCTTCCCAGAATTGCTTGATGAGATGGATGGCAATAGAAAATTAATATATAAATTACAGCTAAATACTCTATACAAATTATAGTTGGGGAAAATGTGGACAAAATGGGCAATGTTATCTAGCTCAGTATTATCTATATGTAGAATAGGCAGTAAGGTGCACTTCATATCGGAAAGATTACTATATTGAGAATCCAAGGAATATGAGTGTCTCAGTCTAAAGTATTTGTAGAGCACTAAATATCTATTCCTGATTTATATGCCCATAATTTTTTAAGATTTCAGACATGGGATTTTTCTTGTCCAATCTGTATAAAGATCCTGTTCTTTTCCAGCAAGCAATGACTTTTGTCCTTTTAATTTAGGTTGCATATATGACTATGAACTTGTTCTTCATGTTCTGCAGCTCTTGCAGATTCCTCTAAAGCCTTCTTCATCTTACTTCTATCTGGTTACCCTTGACTGCAATCTGCCAAGAAACAGCATCAGAATTTCTTACTATTAAAAATAAAATAGTCACAGATTAAATCAAATATATATATCCCATTTGATCTTGTAATAAAAATAGTATTGAATTTTTTAAAAGACTTAGCAAACACCCTGCTAAAGGAATTTTCCCACTTCCAACTGAATGTGCCCACTCTAGAGATCCTATTCTGTAATGACAATTCTTTGCTAAATCCTTTTCATTTTTTAAAAATAATGTTTCCAAAAGGTTGCCCACCCTATAGTTCACCTTAACAAAAATCCAAATATAGGTGCAGTATTGTGGCAAAAAATAGGAAAAGGTATTTGATAATGAGTTACCCTACAAATATCACTGTATATTGAATTCCATGCAGAATACTTATCTTCTAGCTTTTTAGTGCGCCAGTTTGTTTATATCTTCTCAGCTAGTGAATCTTTGTAAAATTAGTTTTGCTTCTTCTGGCTGACTTATACAACTCAAGCAGCTGGTAGCAGTGAAAACAGCAGAGCTGCCTCTAAAATTCATTGTTGCAGTTTTGCTGCACTGCTGCATTGTTTTTTAGTGTTATGGAACATGGCCCTTTCTGTAATTGATAGCGAGATGACATTTTTATATGACTGTTTATTTATACACACAGATGCTAAAAGGCGCCTTGGAGAAATGTTATGGTAAGAAGATAAAGTTGAAACCTTCTTCCAGATTTAAAAAAAATATATATCTTTCTTTCCTTATGGCAGATGATTTCCTTCTTCTGCTTTTTGCTTCCTTCCAATGGCAAGTTTTTGAAGATGAGGATCAGCCTGTAGTCAGGCTGCAAGCTGGAGATAACTCAGAGATTAATCAAGATTTGGGCCCAGCAGGTCTCAGTGAATTCAGTCGGGTACCAAACTTTATCCATTGCAGGTAAGAACTAAAGGAAAACATGTTTATGTCTGGGTTTTCTCCAGGAAGCCGACCAACTTCACAATATACTGCCCTCTAGATATGTAGGATTAAAGCTCTCATAATTCCTAGCAGGTACAACTATTGAAACCTGGGACTGCTTCTTAATATAATGTGGAATTTTTTCAGGTACTGATAGCAGCTGTGATTTCCAAATTCTCCACTCCCAACAGCAGTGCCAGCTCAAGGTATATGGTACCACACATTAAACGATGGTGCCACCACCTGCTAATGTGCAGGTTTTCATTTTTAGAATAATTTGGAAGAAATGGCATCATTGGTGGCTCCTAGAGACCTTATGTCAATGTCTACTGGGCCTTAGCCTGACTCTACCCAAAAGGCCATAGTTATAAACAAAACGGCTTTATACAGTGGGTGAATTCAGTCAGCACATTAGGTAGAACCTATAGCCAATTCTGTCTTTGATTCCCTTGTTACTGTGCAATCTAGTTTCTATTAATTCTATTCTCATGATTTTCTTCTGAACAGATCTTATTTGGATCTGATGAAAGTGCTTATATTCAAGTACTTATTCTGGATTACCCTTTGCCTAATTTTTGTGACTGCAACAGCCAGGATCAACATCTTCTGTATAGGCTACTTTGTTGCCTGTTTCTACTTTATGCACTTGGGACAAAGCCTTCATCTGAGGACCCTCAGAGACATTCTTAGACCATGGGACTACATGATTGCTTACACTACTTTGGTTATAACAGTAAAGAATCTTCTTGCTGTATGTAGTGGGTTGATGTTTGTGATCAGCTGGGTGAGGCCGGGCAAAAGTATTTATTGTAAACTGCCTCAGAAAAAAAGATATTTTACATTTATTTCTAATGGTTCTTTAATTGAATGGAAGAAGATTAGTTTATTTGTTTTGAAATGGTCATTCAAAATAAAAAACAGTGCTGTGAATTTCTCATGTTTTTGCTCTTTTTAGATATGAAGTAGATATGGGGATCCAATTATTTTGGCATATAAATTGATTTTCAGAGATCTGCAAACCCTATAGCTTTTTATATTTAAATCTTAAAGGAATTTGATTTGATCCCAAGGCATTTTCTTAAGAAATTTCTCCCATTGGGCATCTTTGAAATTGAGAAGTTAGGGTGGCTAAGAAAACTTGAGAATGGTGGAAAGTTATGCACCAGAAACAACAGATAGCAATTCCAAATTAACTAAGCTTCAAAATACCAAGGAGAGAAATTTAAAGTAAATTCTCAAGCATTCTAAGAATAAGGTAGAAAATAATAAGTTTGAGTATCTTTTTAGTGTGAGAAATGTCAATATTTTGGCATAGATTTAAGAAGTAATCTTTTGGAAGCACTGTTGATGCAGAGGCAATTTAAATGCAGTACATTGTTATTTTCATTGGGAAATAAGACATATCAGACACTGCTCATAATTCCTAAATGGATGCAGCACAACTGGTTGCAGAAGTTGGGATTATGTAGCTTCCAACATGCTTTTTCAAAATCTAAAAGAGAAATACATGATAGGTGATTATTTCTGATAACTGATAAAAGATCTGGAGCCCTAATCCCTGCTAAATTATTTTTTCTTCCATTCTTTTTTTTCTACAGGTTGGAGCTTGTGCATACCTTAATAAATTACAAATAAATTATTGTTGGCTAATTCAGACTTTTGCTATGTATTGCACAATACCAGGATATGAAATAGGTAAGTGGGAAGTAATTCCATAGAGAGTCTTTATATTATAAGGCATCCCAAATGTTCTTTAAAGAAAATACTGTATCTCCAGTATCTTTGGAGTTACAAAGCAACCACTTCACAAACGCATGGCACAACTTAGGAAAAAAAAAACCATCAGGAAAGAATTCAACAGTCCATCTGCATTTGAGAGACAAAGGCCACTCTTTTGAAGACAGCAAAGTCCACATTCTGGACAGAAAGGACCATTGGTTTGAAAGAGGGGTCAAAGAGGCCATCTACATTAACATTGAACAGCCCTCTCTCAACAGAGAAGGTGTGACGTTTCCGAAAGATGCCCTAATTAATTTATGAGCCATGAGCCAAACTTCAAGAGAAATACAGTCATTTATTAGGAGCACCATTTCGACAATATTCTGGATGCAGTTAGAACTAATCACATGTAGATTTACATTCCCCTATGACCCTGTCTCTCCCCTCCTCCCTGGCCATGTCATAAATCACTTTCTCCAATTAACCACTTTGGTTGGCTGTGAAACCCAACACCCTTCTACTGATTGTGGTAAAAAAGCATCTATGGAATGCAGCTTCAGTTATAGAAATCAATCAGCTCAGTTCTCCCTCCCTCTTGCTCATGGCAACTTGAAAGCTTTGCAAGTTGACATAAGGAGGAATACGACACCACCTATCACAGTGATGGCTAACTTTTTTCTCATCACATGCCGAAAGTGCATGTATGCATGCATGCAACAGCACACGTGCGTGCCAGCAGCCATAATGCAATGCAGCCCCCTGTGCACGCATGCCCCCCACTCCCCCACCACGCAT
>JANHZT010002298.1:0-12767 GCA_032468215.1 Stegonotus admiraltiensis
CCTGGGAAAGCAAAGGGAAATAATCAAAGCCATTAAAAAGCAAAAGTTAGAATATTTTGGACATGTGATGTGACACCTAAAAAAATAGGGCATCCTTCACTTAATCCTCCAAGGAAAGATTGAAGGCAAACGAGGTCCAGACAGAAGAACATCATGGTTTCAAAAGCTAAGAGACTGGTTTGGACAAAACTCAGCAGCACTTTTTCATACGGCTGTTGACAAAAACAGGATTGCCAACATCCGATGACGGATATGGCACAAAAAGAATGCATACTTAACAAACAATCTTAAAAGGAAAATAATTGCTTTTTTAAAAAAAATTCAGCACAGACTAAAATGCAAACTAAGGAAAAAATTACCTTATATTTATCAAGAGTCACCGTTCACCAATTAATTTGCTGCTGTAATATGAATACATGTTATATATCGCAAACTTTGCCATAGTAGCACATATTGCTGTGTCCTTTGATTGGTAGAAAATACTGCATTTCCATACAGATAAATCACACATTTCTAAGAACTGGTCTTTGACATATGGAATACAGGTGGTCCTCACTTACCAACAGTAATTGGGAGGGGAAGTCTGTTGCTAAGCAACATGACCATAAGTGTGATGTCATGTGAATATGCTGAGTCAGTTCATTACTGTCATTTAGGTAAATCCCCTGCGATCAAAACATCCTGCGATCATGTGATCCCTATTTGCAATGTTCTGCTAGCTTCCCCATTCGACCTTGAAGTAAAGTGACTCAGATGCTTTTGAGGCAGCCAAAGCGTTTGTTTTATTGATCTGTTAGAACAGGGCTGTCAAAGTCAAGGCTGGATCCGGCCCATGGGGTGCTTAGATCTGGCTCGCGCGGCCGCGCTGTAAACAACAAAGTACCGGCCCATGGTGCTGCCAGCAAAAATGGAGCTCAGGTGGGTTGCATGCTTCCAAGCTCCATTTTCGTGGGTTGCAGGAGGCTGTCGCAGCCAGAAACAGAGCTCACAAGGGCTGCGTGTGGCTCCTTGAGCTCTGTTTTTACTGGAAGAGGGTTGCAGGAGGCCATCACAGCCAAAAAGAGCTCAGGAGCCTGTTTTTGCTGGCACACCACAGGCAGCCGCAACACGAGTGATGTTGAGCAGGACACACCAACCCTGGCCATGCCCCACCCCTCGGCCCTCTGAGGTCAAACACAATCCTGATGCGGCCCTCAATGAAATTCAGTTTGACACCTCTGGGTTAGAAGATACTTAAGCTGGAAATGCTTCCATTGTTGCAAATTCAGAAGACAAATTCAGTTTGAAGTCAATAAAAATCTTTAAAACAGCTATTTCATAGTTGTTGAGTTAAGGTCATTATCCCAGCTTCTTCCCAACCCTTCCAATAGAATTATTTATCATCAATTGTAAAGTAGATTTTATCCAAAAATTAAGTATTCATGATTCTCATTATCAAAACTCAATTTACATCCCATTATGGCCCAATGATTTCTCATTGCTCACACTCCCAGAAATTAAACACCTTTTTCTGTTATACATTGTTCCAAAGCACTTTCCATGCTTGCAAAGCAACTAGATAGTAACTTTCCAATTTAGCCCAGAATGGATGGTATTCAATTACCTATTTTCACTCCACCAGCAGATGGCTGATAAAATCTTTATAAAATATTACTTATTAAGATAATTTAAAGTAATAAAATTTATAAAATCTTAATTTAGCCAAAGAAAACTTTGGTGATCCCCAATCCCAAATAAATTTCCTCAATAGTTTTATCTACCCAAAGGAAATATTTATTTGGTATTAACATAGGATATTTCTATAAACAAAGGACAATGTTCATTTTAATAACATTAATTTTGCCTTAAATGTTGGTCTAGTGCCGTGATGGTGAACCTATGGCACACATGCCAGAGGTGGCATGCAGAGCCCTCTCTGTGGGCATGTGCGCCGTCACCAGCTGCTCTGGTTTCCGGTGCTCCGATGCACGCAAAGACCAGCTGAAACCCAAAGACCAGTTGGCCGGCTCACACATGCACATTGGCCAGCTGGTCTTCAGGTTTCCGGCGCTCCAGCACACACACACTCATTCCAGTTTGGGCACTCGGTGCTGAAAAGGTTCACCATCACTGGTCTATTGTCTTCTGTTTCATCTGCCTGTTCATTTCCAGGCCTAAAACAGAGAGCCGGTTTTAGTCATTAGTGTCTCTTTTAGATTGGGGCTAAATTCTGTATTGCCAAGTGACAAGCAATGGCCAAATGCAAGACAATTGGTTGAGGATCCAGAGACAATAAATGCACCAGTAAATGAAGCAATTTTAAGTTTTATTATTAACTTTAGCAGACAGATTTAACAGAAACACAAAAGCATAATGTACCAAGCAAGACAATAACAAAACTCTGTTCAGCTGTTGGGATTTCCAGTGGAACAATAGTGGAGAGGCCTCAAAACAGTGAAGTTACATAGCACTCAGCACTAAGTCTATGTAGAAGATCCCAAAATAAAGGGCAATACTACGGTCTTGTCAAAACTTGCTACCGAAACCTCACTATCTTCTTTCGGTGGTGAGATTGCAGAACCTGACATAAACAAGATCCTGGGAACTATATAGATAAGCCAGTACCAACTTGAATCTTGATCTTTTTCTACAGCTTTGTGAAGATTCCTCCCTTTTCTATTTATCAAGCAAGAGTGAAAAGCAAGATAAACATCATCATAACTCTGAATCTATAATCTTAACATGAAGGAGAAATCAAAAGATGTCATGATACACTTCAAAATACAATGGTCTCCCTCAATGCCTCTAAGTTCTCAAACTATATGACCCAGCTCAAAATTAAAATTAAAGATTTTTGCTATGGGAGCAGAGCATTGTTCCCACTCATTTGGTAAGTTGGTAAGTTTTAGGATGGAATGTTCTTAAGAAGCCCTACATTCTGAGAAAGATTGAGATATATATTTCTCAACAGTGACTCCAATGGATAAAGTTTTCATTACTGCTGATTTTTTCAAAATCCCCAAAGACATGCTCATGTCTTTAAATGGTGCTTTTAAAATATGAACTGGATTGTGAGACACACAAATGTACGCAAAGTAAAAATTAATCCATAAGGTGCCATAAGATAGCTGTTTTTTGCCACGACAGTAAAGAGCAATCTCTAATCTTGTAGATTTGGCTGATTGGGTTGGGTTAAAAAGAAAAAAGAAACATAAGTGCTTCTGTGTAAGATATCTTACACATAAATCTAATTTTTTGCAGGTTGGATGAGAGAAAGCCAGTAGTTAAGGAGGTGAACAATGCCTTCGGGGTTCATTGAGTGGCCAGCGGACTTCACAAAGCTGTGAGGATAAAATGAGGAGAACTTTATTAGTACTATGAATTGCAAGGGTACAAGTGAGACATGAATGTGACCATCAAGTTTATTTGGGCAGGCAGGAATTTGATGGGGAAATGGCATATAAATGTTAATTACAAGAGAGAAGAGGAAAACTATTACGCCAACAGAGGAAAGGATATGGATAATGCCATCTAGTATTAAAAAACTGCACTTAAATCTACAATAAAGGTAAGCAATCAAACATAAGGAAGTAATATTAACTTGTTGCTTTCAGAATGGGAACACTTTGAATTCCTATATGACTTTCTTTTTATGATGTTCCCTGAGTATCTTTAAATCATAACTCATCTTGCAGTAAAATGTTTGATTTGAGAATTCTGACCTGAAATTACTTCTTTGCCTATTTGTATTAACATTTTCCATTTCTTAGAGATTCTTGCATTCGTGCACAAACTTTTCAGGCTATGAGAATTAAAATGAGTCACACAAGCATTGATCAATATGAGGTCTTACTAAAAATAAATCCACATGAAATGTTGAATATTTCACTAGGTGAATTTCTTCAGAAAAAATTATTGGAAGTTACAACTTACAACACACACAAAATTGAACCTTGTTTCCAGTTAGGTTACGCATCTCAATGTAAAAGGCACAACAGTTTTTTAAAGAAACAAATTATATCTGTCGAGCTAGACAAGGCTACATTAGAAGTATAATTGTTCGTTACTATATAAAACAGCTGCTCTGCATCAAAATGGTGATATTTCTTTCCCAACTACTTCCAGGAGCTTTTACTGACTGATTGAGACAGACCTCCTGGATGTTCGATTGTTAACCTGACCCTTCAGGTGTAATGGGCTGTAAAAGTAACCTTGAGGAACAGGAGGAAGAGGTGAAACCAAAACAATAGTCAGAAAAACAACATTTGAGCCAAGGCAGAATTGTACTTTGAGAAAGCAATTTGGATAGGCTGTCCCTAGTTCTCTTAAAGGGAGAGAGGGAGGAAGCACATTCAGACTGACAAGATTTTGTTATTATAACCTTATAATAAAAGTAATATTAGCATTCATAACTTTGGTTTCCTAGTCTGGTCTATTTTAAAGGGCTGACAACCCATCACTGTCATAGGGACCATCCACCTTGCTCCTGGTCATCGTCTTCTCCATCTCTTCCAGCATTATAGATTTCTCAAGGGATCCTGGGGGATTAATCATCATTAATGGTAGATCTCATACAAAAGACTGAACGGGATTTCATTTAGTCATTCTGACATGGCAGTTTGTACATCATAATTGTACTTCACTTCATAATTAAAGTCATAAATACCATATGATTTTTCAAAGTCTATTCACTTGATTTTCATAATAACAACTGTAATCATACTTTGTAGGGCAGAACAACAGAATCCCATTCAAATCATAGGTCCAAATTCTTTATACCTACAAGTGTATCTACGGATCAGTACCAATGCTGTGTACATATGCGTATGGTGGACACCTAACAAGAAAAGCATTAGTGGCAAAACATGAAGTGCTTTTCTGATACCCACTTTGTACAATAATCAGTTCTAAAAATAACAAACCCTAGCACTGGCAGTTTAACACAGAGAAATGACAGCTGAAATATCAAAGATCTCACTTTATTGTCACTTTCTAGGTACCATCAGCAATTTAAAACATTCTGCACAGATGGTAAGAAAACAGGTTACTGGTTAATTTGGAATGACAGGGAAGTCCTATAGGTTACATCCCATATATTTTCTTTTGATAACTAATTGTATTGAAGCCTGAGGTGTCAACTAAAGTCCCCAGACTATATCCAGTCCTCCTGGGTTTCTTTATATGACCATTGTATCCTGGTTGACTCCTCACCTTTCTACTCTTTCCATGGCCACAAAATTAATGCTCCAAGTAGAGCAAAGGATTGCTAAAATGCTTTGTCCCTTCTTGTTAAATGTACAGTGTGGTCTGAAGGTGGAAGTAGAAATGTATTATGTTGTAGTGCGGGTATGTTTCATATTTCACCTAGACTGTCTATTCATAACAGACATGCTTCTTTATTTTGCTGTTGTTTTCACTTTTGTTTGTTCGCTTTTTTAGTACATTCATCTGCTATTTTTTGTATATTTGTTTTATTGGGTTCTCAGGATGGTACACATGGTGTCAGGTTGCACAAGGCAATCAGCTAATAGGAGAGAAAAGCTCATAGAGAATGGGTAAAAGAGAACTTGGAAGTCCTATGAAGCCTCGGAGTTGAACTTGAGATTCTGCCTAGCCAGATCCAACCTATGGCTAAAAGGATTGGTCAGAAGAATAGTTAGAGAAAGGGATACTACTAACTTAACGATTGCAGTGATTCACTTAACAACTGTGGCAAGAAAGGTCATAAAATGGGTCAAAACGTACTTAACTATCTTGCTTAGACATATAATAATGTCAAATACTTTATGGTTTTCCCAAATTTGAGATTCTTCAAGTGCATTCCACAAGTTTCTAGCCAGCATGGACAACAATTACATTACCTAACACATCAGGAAATGGCAGTGCGTTTATACACAAACTTTGACATAGGTTTGAGAAAGCATTAATAGTCTCTTCTTTTCAGGGAAGGAAGATAATCAAGACTGAGTTGCTGCTTTTCTTCCCTTTTTGATCAAGGTTTTCTCCATTTTCCTCCTCAACACTTACGTTTCTACAACCTTGTAGGATTTATATTACTCTTACAAATTAAGAAAATTAATTTTGATTCGGGTGTTATTCCTGAAATTACACTGAAAAAAACATTAGTGTGATCTCTTGGCTTTTGATTGGTGAGAAATCCCAATTGTCCTACCTCCCTCTCTTCAGAATTCACCTACCCTTGTGAAGCCAAGGTGTTGTGGCATCTTGGTACCCTTTGCTAGGACCTTCCTAGATGCTCTGGGCAGCAGGAGGTTGTGCAAGCCACCTCAATGACAAGAGACAGAGGGTAATAATCAGGACACGAGTGGCAGTTGAGGATACGAAGGGCAATGCTTGTGCCCACATGGAAATATCCTTAGACTTGGATAAGAATAAAGCTGAATTTCTACCAATGTGCTTTAATCTTTAGCCAGTTGCAGTTATAGCAGCATAAGGTAATCACGGAGAAGTTTCGATCTAAATATTTTAAATGCATCATTTGAAATACAAAGAATTGTTTGTGAAACTAGCATTTTCTCTCTAACAAAATGCATTAAGTTGCTGAAATCTTCATTGCAACAGGCCAAATCTTTGTAGACAAGTATAAAGATAATAGCAGAATAGCAGTCCGTGTTATATGGATGATTCAAGCAGGGAATAGGTGATGAAGAAAAGTTGGAATGAAGTAGCAAGTATGTCGAAAAACAGAACAAAACGTAGGAAGGGCTGGAAAGAAAAAACACCACCGATGGACAAATTGGCTGACTGACAAAAAGAGAAAATGGCTGAGAAACCTATCAGAAGAGAGAGATAATTCAGAGCCTTTTCTCCAGGGAGCCTTGGTAAAGGTTAAGACGAGAGTCCTATGAAACTTTTTTTTACCTTGAAAGAGATTTTTTTTTAATCCTTTAGGCAAGAAAAATGTCCAGGAATCTTGTTTGGGGCAAGAGTCACTTCACATTGTATTAATATGAAGAAAAGTTATCTCCCAAAAAAGAATCCTCTGAGGACTTTCTTATTTATAGAATTTCAGGGGCAGCAAAAATCTTCTCAGGGAAGCCCCCAACACTGCCTCTGATAGATTTCCTAGGCAGATTTTCTAAAAACTGCATCCTTTAAATTCTTTGAAGTGCAATGTTTAACCTCTGCTGGCATTTGCTCTGCTTGAATGCCTGGCTTTTGGCTGCACAATTGTGCAGCACACATTTTTCATGCGGAACTTTCCAGCTACCCTTGGGAGAGAGGGCAGGATTCCTTTCAAAAATTCTGTAGATACTGGGTTAAATAAACCAATGATCAGATTCAGTGGAAAGCAACTATATGTTCCCAACTATTTTAACCTGCTTCCTTTTTAAAAATCATCTCTGAAAAAATATTTCTCAAGAGGCCCTTGGAAAATGCAAGGACCCAGAGTAAAATATAAAACATGTAATTAATTTGAAAGAGGAGTAGGTAAAATGTAATTCCCAACATTACATTCACATCAAGCTATAAATATAATTACTTGCTTATATTAAGGGGTAGGCAAAAAGTCTGACAGAATCCACTCACAGAATCTAAGGTATAACAAAGCTTTGGCTTATGGACACATCTTAGTTTTCCCAATTTTGTGATTAAAGTAGACTGTGACCAGAAAAGCCACAGTAGTACAAACTCTGCTGGGTTCATGCTATATCTTTGGAAACTGGAAGCAGGGAATTCTGGGGTGGTTTGGCAAATTAAAGATGTCTTCACAAAAATCAACAACTACAGCAAAAACCTGGGAACCAATGCGTAGACCAGTTCTTTGGAACTTCTCTGGATAACAAAAGGACAGAAGATTGCCTACATATATTCCAGATGGCTGCTCCTCATGAGGACACAGCAGGATACATTGAAAAATATTGTTAAAACAATAGACCCAGGAATTAATTTTAATAGTGTCTGCCACAACAAAAGACATTATGGAAGAGGAACAAATTCTACCTGATGAGATTGAGACTGAATTGAAAGTAGATTTTAAGGTGGCAGATTACAAGAATGATATGGAAAAATATGCTATACTAGATAAACAGAAGAAATTGGCTGATGTCTTAATAATTTAAAAAAAAACAACAGTGTGAACTGAATAATTTTCCTATCATGGATTTATGAAAGAAGCTTTTTCAACCTTTGAAGAATTTTGTGAGAAGGGAAAAAGAAAAAAATGAAGAAAAAAAAGTCCCAGGTTCTATGACATTATTTGAAGGCTCTAAAGATCAAGTTTGTTAGAAGTAAAAGGAAGAAATATAAAGTTTATTTATTTGATCAAGGTTAAAATAGATATATTATCTCTGGCTATGCTTAAAGGATTTTTGCTGATATCAGGACTGAAATTATAAGATTTGTTTGTAGATAATAGAGAAATAGTTTTGGTATTTTAAGAGAAATTGATGGGTTATTAAAATTTGTGATGAAGGTGGGAAGTCACTTCTATTTTTTATTATTTTTTTCCTTTCTACATCTTTATATTTTCCCTTTTTTTCATTTCTGCACTTTTTCTTTTTCTTTTTAGTTTGTTAGTTTTTAATTGTTGTGATTATAATTCTTAATGAAATTGCTATTTAAAACTGGAGATGACAAATTTGTAATGTCATTGGACTTTACATCTTCAATTCACATCTGTTATATCTTCAATTCTTCACTGAAGAAAACTTAATTACAAGCTTAAGAACTTAAAGAATTTAAAATATACAGGAAAAAAAGCTAATATTTGGATATTAAAAAGTTAGAAACAAATTAAGTATACAGATAAATTTGGAATTTTGACTTTTATTATAAGATTTTGAAATTACTGCAACTATAAGAAATAAATAGCTTCTTATGGTAAACAAACTTTTTTGCCTATTCTGGTTACTGTAAGTTATAATAAAAATAAGTGATGATCTTAGAAACGACACCAGAGGGGACTAAAGGTTCTGAACAAAATTTTAAAAATGAAAACCTGTTCTTGATATCAGTTAATACGGGGACATAAAAAATGACAGAAAATATTATAACATCAAGTATATCAAAGGATATCTTTGAAAAATTGAGCCAAAAGTTAATCAACATTTTCAGTAATTATGTCTGCTTCTATGGGTAGTACGTGTATATAGATATTAATGGTGTGGAATAAATTTTATCTGTCAAGACAGAGAAAGTACTGAAAATTAAAGTACAAATGATAAGCCAAGAAAATGATTTGGAGAAGGACATTTTACTGGACATACAAAAGAAACTGGCACCTAAATTTTAAAAAAGGAAAAGGAAAATACAAATAATAAACTAAGACAATGACCTGAAATGATTTCTTATTAAATTTGTAAAAGAGGCTTAAAGCTTTGAAAAAGAGAAATCTGTGCAATCAGATAAAAATGAATTGAAGAGAAATCAAATTATATGAAAATATTTGCTCGAATTAAAAATGAAGACTGTTAGAAGTACAAGGAAGGAATATAAAGTTGGTTTATTTGATCAGTTAAAATAAGGATCCCCCCCATCCCAAAGTTGGGGCAATCCTTTGTGGACTTTTTGTTGACACCAAGACTGAAAAGTCAATGTCTTATAGATAAGGGATAGGATATGGGATGAAGGGATGTTTGTTTATAACCTTATAAGATATGAAGAGTTGCTAAATTTGTTCATACTTCTTGTGATGAAAATTGTAAGTCACTTCTTTATATACTTTTCTTTTTTATTATTTTTTGTCTTTTTCTTCTTTAAAAAAGGAATTGGGGACTGTGTGGGAGATTTAGAGCAAAGGACAGCTAAGAAAAGGAGACCAGACCTCTATATACTCTTTTTTTAACCCTTCTCTAAAAAAAATGTTATTCTTACTATTTTCTTTTTGGGAGGTTAAGCTTTCCCTCAATGTCTGTCAGTTTTGCAGTTGAGGGATTCCTCCTATGCAGGGTTCAGACATGAACTGTTCCTGCCTATATTTCTTCCACTATGGTCCTGAAACAATATATACATCTACACTGATTAAATAATAAAATAAGTTAAGTATTCACATCAGAAGCAGTATTCTCCCATTTCAAACCACAAACAAGTCCAAAAGAAGCTGCCTCCGGTCCAAATTGTTTCAGGAAAATAACTTCTTTCTGACTTTGCTAAATCCCTTCCAAAGTACATCCTCCAAAACGTGCATGTTTCTGCATTGTTTGGATCCTCTATATATTTTTAGAGTATTTGATTTAAGAAGAAAATGGCTTCAGTTGTGATTCTCAGTTCACATGTCATGTCCTTCAGAGAATATGCCAAGTAAAATAAGCGCTCAGCAAGTAAACAACAATTCTTTCCACCTAAATTGGCCCTGTCAAAATACATGATGCTATTATTTAGGACATCCTTCTATCTAGACTTTTTCAGCAACTGTGATCTCCAAAAGCTTTTTGAGATGATTACTGCCTGTAAGGAAACAGTGAACAGCAGCCTAGACACTTCGGGAAACAATAACTTAAATGAAAAGGAAATGTCAGGGCCAGCTAACCTAGAGAGAAATATTGTGTGCCACCAAGTGAGAAATACACTTCCATGTCCCTTTTGTTTTGTGGTCTGCAATATATTTGAAATACAACTGAAAAATAGCTTAGGTTATAGTTCTGGAAAAGTTGGACTTGGCAACAATACTCTTAAAACACATTTAAAGAAATCTGGATTACTGCTCCTGCCTATAAAGGGGATATCCAATATTTGGGGACCAAATGAGGAAAAATGTACTAAGAGAGATCCTTATTATTCAGAAAGAATTCCAAGGTATGGAGAGAAATCCTGGGGTTTATTTAAGGACAGAATGCCCACCCTGTTTCTTCAAGCAAATATTGGCAGGAAAGGGTTGTAGATGCAAACATTTCCATGCTGAACTTGGGAATCAGGCTGAAACAGTTTGTTGGATACTAAAGAAGGAGTTAAGCACAAAATATTTGCTGGACTTTAATGGGAGGACAGGTACTTGTGCTAGGAAATATGCACCCTCTAGTGCATATTCTCCAAATACAATTCTGCTCTACAGGATATTTTAAATCGGGTATACAATATTTTCAAGACTTAGAGCTATATAGAGTCCTTGAACAGCATGGCTAGAATGGGAACAAGCAGAAGAAAACTTATACTCAATTTATATAAATTGGGTATAAATTGGGCATATAAATCAAATTTTAAAAAAATTCATGTCACATAAAAATTTCAGGATTTATATGTCACTGAAAAGGGGATGAAAATGTAAGATTCATAAGTCATAGCTCTAAATAACATTATGGTGGATTTTAGTATAATTATGTCCCTTTGGATGCAGAGAAGATCTTTGATGAAATCTACTGGCAACACTTGTAAGTCAATGTTTTCTTCTCCTCAGGAGTTATTTAAATGGATTTCAATTGTTATTCTTTTCTAAAAGTGGAAGGGAAGACCAAAAGTTTATTTATCTGTATTTTTATTAGGCAGATATCTATGGCAGGATTGTGCTGTCTCTCTATTATTACCTGATGTATATTTGGCATTGTTTAAGAATTAAAGAAAATGAAGTTTTCCCATTTGCACATGATATGCTGCCACCCATTAACAAATCTGAATCTTCCATATCCAAATTAATAAAATTAACAAATGGTTTAGGGGCCCTTTCAGTGTACAATAGTAACTGATCTAAATACAAATGAGTGACTTTAAGTAATAATGAGTGACAAAATCAGAATTTTATGGACAGTTTCAATGGATCCTTGAAGAATTATTTGGAGTGGAAATTATCGTCTGAGATGTATATTTACACAAAATGATTTTAAACAGTACTATCAGAATTAGTAACAGATTTGGATAATGGACCATTTAAAATGAACATTTGGGATAAAATTAATACTTTACAAATGAAAGCTTTCCCAAAGTAATTTATACCATATGTTATATTCCTTTATGTATTCCTAAATTGTATTTTCAAAAACTTGAATGTGTTGTATTGTGTATATATTATTTAGGATGTTTATTTAAGGAAAAGTCTCCCTTGCTTTCCACTTAGAAAAGTTCATCAGTTAACTTGGACAACAAAATGGAACTTCTCTTATTAATAATGATATTTTTCCCTATTTAAAACTACCCTTATAGGCTAACATAGAATAAGTATATTATACCCAGGAAGGAGGTTATATGGAGGAGGTTCTAAACTACCTTGGAAAGTATAAATTTTCCCTCCTGTATAAAGACAGTATGATATATAACAGTGATGGCGAACCTATGGCACTTATGCCAGAAGTGGCACACAGAGCCATCTCTCCGGGCACACCAGCCCGTTGTTCTTCTGGCGTGCACATGTGCACTAGTCAGCTGGTCTTCATGTGTGTGGGAGCGCTGGAAACTGGAAGAGCAGCTCTCCTGCACGCATGCGCACACCGGGAAGCTGAGCTTCCAGTTTCCGGAGTGTGCATGCATGCTGGCCAGCTGGTCTTTACACTCACATGCATGCCAGAAACCAGAAGACCAGGTGACTGGCGCCCATGCTGCTTTTCCGGTTTCTGGCACTCCTGCACATGCATGCTGGGGAGCTGCTCTTCTGGTTTCCAGTGCTTCCATGCACGCACTCCCATTTCAGCACTCAGTGCTGAAAAGGTTTGCCAACACTGATCTATAACATCACAGCTTCATCTTGATTCTTATGATCATGCTAACTGAATATTATGGAGAATCCAACTATAAATAAATATATTGAAAAACCTGAGGAGAGAATCAAACCTCTTTTGACGTTTACCTGTTAAACAGCTTCTCAAAGTAACAGAGTTGGAAGGGACCTTGGAGGTCAT
>JANHZT010002298.1:52004-62312 GCA_032468215.1 Stegonotus admiraltiensis
ATCTGTTTAGTTGAAGGTGCGCTTGCTCTTTTCAGAAAGGTTGGCACGGGCGCGCCTTCGCCCACCCCATCTCTGTCGGAACTCTTTCATCCTCTGGTTCTCGGGCATGTTAACAACTGCTCTTCAATCGATTGATTTGCAATAGCTACCCCCGCCCCGTTTGTGCGAAGAGAGCCCGTTTCATCTGAAGGCTCTTGAATACGAAACCCGCGTTGTTTCCCTCCTCCCCCAGCTCAATCATCTCTAATGAACCAATTGTTTCGTATTTCTACCTCCTGAAGATTGCAACTTTCAGAGTCGCTACAGATCGGAAGGCGCAGGGAAAGGGGGAAATCTGGAAAAACCAAATTTGCTGAAAGGGAGCAGGGCCGGTGTCTTTAATTAGTCCATTCTTCTTTATTAGTATTCATATTGAGATTTGTGGGAAGGGAGGGAAAAAAGAGAGTTGCATGTTGATTTAGCCACCGTGTTATTTACGATGTAAATATATTCCGAGACAAAAAAAATCCCGTCACGGATCAATTGTAAAGGACCCGGATACATAATTTTTAAAAAATCAGTTCAGTTTATATGAGGTTCTCACCCCACTTTCGCTTCTTAGTCAGATTTGTTTATGCAGAATCGACATTTAATAGTGCTAATTGCACTCCAGTTAAATTGCCCTGATTGCAGAAAGGGAAGCAATTTTCATGCTCTCTGTCTGGGTTTGGAAGAAATTGTTTTATATTCACCTCTTTATAAAGAAGTAGAGATAAGGCACCGAGCCTTTGCACAAATTGCACTTATGGGCTGACTGGCAGCATTCAGGCGCTATAATAGAGCATTATTTGGCCGTTTTGAATAATGTAAAGCGGCTGCTGAAAGCCATTCTCCTGAAAATTGCTTTAACTTTTAAAAGGGTGATGATTCACTCCAAACCAGGCCCTTTGTTACATTGTCAAACATTGTCCCCCCCTTCGCCAATGTTTTAACAGTCAGCTCAACACTTCAGCATAACACACTTTGTTTAAAAACTAGATTTTTTGAGTATGAAGAAATCTGACAGAAAACGCTTGAACGCCACCACCCCCAAATATTCAGGAAGCGGCTTTTTCTTTTTCCTCCAACACTGGATATCTTCCCTTCTTTTCAGACAGGCGCCGCTGCTCCGGTTCTAGTTCATTTCACTCACTTTTACTTAAAGAGAAGAATTGCTCGGCCACTAATTTGCGGAGCCGCCCGGCGCCCTGCGCATTTGAAAATAAGGCGGACGAAAATGTGTAATGAACTTCACGGGACACGGCGCGTGCTTTTGTTGAGGCAAACGGGTGGTGCCTCCAAAGCTTCGTCTAAAGTCAGTGACTAAAAGATGTGTAACTGCACCGAACAAATATCTCACCTTCCTTTCTCAGCTAGTTAGACAGAAGAGGGTCTTCGTGTATCTCGTTATCTGCCCATCTCTTTCTCCTCTCCAGCTGCCCTCAGTTAGAAAAGACGCCTTAGTGTCATTAGCGCTCCCTTCTTTTAGCAACTGCAGGGGCGAATTCTAGCACTGGAGACCGGAGAACTGGCTTTCCTCTTCACTAAAAGACGGGGAGGAGGGAAATTATCACTTGTTGGGTGAAGGCTTCTGGACCGAGGTCCCATGGGACTCTCTTCCCCATCCCTTCACACCCCTTCACCGCGTTGTTGAATATCAGTGACTACCCTACAACACACACCTACACACAGACACAGACACAGACACAGACACGTCAGCCTTGAGAGAGATTTCACTGCTCAATTTTCTTTAAATTATGTTTTGCCTTTCGCTGCTCAGCCCTCTTCCTCCTCCTCTTCCGCCTCCTCCTCCTCCCCCCCACGTGCCCCACTGTCATTGCTAAGTGTAAAAATGATGGCGCACAGGTCTGAGGACAGCCAGAGGGGCACGGATTCCCCTCCCCTCTATTCACGTTTGAGCCTTTTGTTTGTCTACTTCTCCAGCCATCAACAAAACGGAGCAAGCTAGGGCTAAAACGCTACAAAGGAGGTTGGAACAGCCACATTGCCGCTGAGCTATTGAGTTTACTGCGAGCGACAAAATTAGTTTCTTCTTTGAATATCTCCGCGCAACTTGCCTTCCCCCACCCTTCACCCGCCCCCGTCTTCTTTAAACACAGACGGAGGGTTTTCAAGTGGTAGGGTGGGGTGGAGATAAATTGTGATCCTTTGAATCACGTGTATTTTGCATCTGCGAACTGATGAGGTTTGGACGCAACAGATGTGGCAGTAGAGAAGAATTAACAGGGGGGAAAATAAAGGCAGTTTACCTCCCTATGTTCCCTATCTCCGTCCCTCCTAACAGCAGGGAAGATTGGGCAGTTCAATAAACAAAAGCGAACAGTCACAGCATTGCAGATAAGAGCTCATTCGTTTGTTTTATAGTTAATCTTTCAGCCAAGCATCTAACTGGTGAGTTGGTCGCAATTTCCTGGAATAGTCTGCCACTTGCCCTCGTCAAAATTCAGAGCTGGTATGGTGTTAATTCGACTTCTCACTTGTAAGAAAACGATGAGACATATTTTGTTCAACCCTTTGAGGACTGGTTAGCCTGGATGGTTTCTCCACCCCGTTAGTGGTGGCCAGTGGGAAATGTAATGCAGCCAGCAAATTTGACACTGGCTCTGTCTTTTCACAATTTACATACCTGCTCTTCGCAGGTAGAGGAATCTTACAGACACCGATGGCTAAGATGCAGGCAGTTTCGTCCCAGGTCCTTCCATGTAAAGGCTGTCACAATTTCTCTCTTGCTTCAATTTTCCAATCAAAGCAAATACACCGCACAAGCACTGCCAACGTGCTGCAGATAGTTGAGATAAAGTTGTGTGTAACAGTTCCATCACTTTATGTTCTGCACCACATGCCTTATAGGCGACTATATCCTTATAGGCGGCAAGACCAAGGTGAAGGAAAAAGGCTTTATAAGGTGAATTATTATTCTTTTATTTTACTTTAATGAATGGAGAATTAATGAGCTGTGCATTATTCGGGATATAAGGGGGAGAAACGAAAGCGGGGAGCGGGGTGGGGCGGGAGAGAAATAATCTGAACTACAACCAGTCCGGCTGTGTTTTGCCATTATACCCTGCCCTTTGTGCTCCCATCCTAGAAATCAACACCGAAAGCAGAAGTAGCATTCCTATTGTTCGTTCCTGTTATGACCTTAGTGGTATTTCAACCTAGGCATTATTTATTTTTTTAAAAAAGAGTTAATTGCAGTATAATGCTTTTAAAAGACTAAAGAACACTAGTAAAATCCCCCCCTCCCGGCACGGCTTTGACTGGCACGCGCTTAGAGCCCTGGTTCTTGCATCTCAAGTTTCTGATTGGCTGCGGGGCAACTCCTGCTTGTCCTTTCTCCTTCCTCATTGGGTAAGAGTCCCAGCCAGCGGTACTTCAAAGCAGGCGCTCTCTGCACTTAGGCTGAGTTTAGCGGTCCAGAGACAGGAGTGTACTTAGTGCACTGGAGTATAGCGGGAAGCTGGGAGGACGTCGCACACACTCTCCAGCCTCCCTTCAAGGCAGAGCCCTCCTTCCGATCCGCTCATCCAGCCAAGCGACTTGGCTATGGCTACGTCTATCCTTGGGGTAAGTCAGGGGACGCTTATACTTATATTCTTATACTTCACGGAGGTCGATTTTCGTTGTCGTCTCCATCCCCTCCCCCATTTTTGACCCACAGTGTTGATCCAGCAGGAATCAGTTTGTGGTTGCAATCAGGAGACGAGGTTATATAAACTATATGATAAAAGAAAGCCAATCATCTCCTTGAGGGCTTCTTTGAATTCCCGTTTCAGCTTACGACCCTCTTTATTCGCTTTGATTTGTCCTGGCACTCACTGCTCCCCCCCCCGCACTTCTATCATCTTAAATTGACCCCGTAGCAATTTCTCACAGCCTCAGATTTACTGGCGACCTGGTAGGGAAGTCCTGCGACCGCGTGTACGGGTTCGTCGCGCTTCCTATTTTTTTTTAAGCAAGAGGGCCCTCTCTTAATGTCTTGAGAGAGAGCAGAGTGCCGCCGTCGCCCGCTCCAAGGTATATTTGATTTTGATTTTAAGATCGGTTTGGCCAGCCATTATTATGAGAGAAATGGACAAACCTCAGCCTTCTCTTTAGGAAAAAAAAATCAGTGATGCGGTTTGCTTGTGTCTGTCTTCATTTCACTTCCGTCTGCCCTAGGGTGTTCTGGAGTTTCCTTCTTAAATTCCTTCTCCTTCCGCTCAGCATCATCCCGGGGAGCAAGCGACCGTCTGGATCGAGCTAGGCGGGACAAGACTGAACCTGGAGTTTTCCCTTTGTTTGCTTTTTAAAAGAGAATCCATTGCGCCCCAACTTTTGGCAAGGACGCCTCTGATTTGGGTGCATCCGGGGCCTCCTCCTGTGAGCGTCTCGGCGGGTGAAGGAAGCCGGGCCGTGTCCGATGCGCGCTTAGGGCTTTAGAGGGCGAGATTTGACGGGCTCGTTTTGTGTCTCCCCCACAGGAAGAGCCACGCTTTGGAACCACGCCCTTGGCCATGCTGGCCGCCACCTGCAACAAGATCGGGAACACCAGCCCGCTCACTACCTTGCCCGAGTCCAGCGCCTTCGCCAAGGGCAGCTTCCACCCTTGGAAACGCTCCACCTCCAGCTGCAACCTGGGCTCCAGCCTGTCCGGCTTCACTGTGGCTACTAGTCGGGGCTCCAGCGGGCTGGCCAGCGGCAGCGGCACAGCCAACAGCGCCTTCTGCCTGGCTTCCACCTCGCCCACTTCTTCGGCCTTCAGCAGCGATTACAGCGGCCTTTTTTCCAACTCGGCGGCCACGGGCGTGTCCCCCCAAGAGCCCGGCGGACAGTCGGCCTTCATCTCCAAAGTGCACAGCTCGGCGGCAGATAGCCTGTATCCGCGGGTGGGCATGGCGCACCCGTACGAATCGTGGTACAAGTCCGGCTTCCATTCCACGCTGGCGGCCGGCGAAGTGGCGAACGGGGCGGCCTCGTCGTGGTGGGACGTGCATACCAACCCGAGCTCGTGGCTGGATGTGCAGAACCCAGCCGGAGGCTTGCAGAGCTCGCTGCACTCGGGCGCCCCCCAGGCCTCCCTCCACTCCCAGCTGGGCACCTATAACCCGGCCGACTTCAGCTCCCTCACCCACTCGGCCTTCAGCTCCACCGGCCTGGGCTCCACGGCTGCCTCGCACCTGCTCTCCACCAGCCAGCACCTGCTAACCCAGGAGGGGTTCAAGCCCGTGCTCCCTTCCTACACGGACTCCAGCGCCGCCGTGGCCGCGGCCAGCGCCATGATCTCGGGAGCAGCGGCCGCGGCGGCGGCCGGAGGAAGCTCAGCGCGCTCCGCCCGGCGTTATTCGGGCCGAGCCACTTGCGATTGCCCCAACTGCCAGGAAGCCGAGCGTTTGGGCCCGGCGGGCGCGAGTTTAAGGCGCAAAGGGCTGCACAGTTGCCACATCCCCGGCTGCGGGAAGGTCTACGGCAAGACGTCGCACCTCAAGGCGCATCTGCGCTGGCACACGGGCGAGCGGCCCTTCGTCTGCAACTGGCTCTTCTGCGGCAAGCGCTTCACGCGCTCCGACGAACTCCAGCGGCACCTGCGGACTCACACCGGCGAGAAGCGCTTCGCCTGCCCGGTCTGCAACAAGCGCTTCATGCGCAGCGACCACCTGAGCAAACATATTAAAACGCACAACGGGGGAGGCGGGGGCAAAAAGGGCAGCGACAGCGACACGGACGCCAGCAACTTGGAGACGCCCAGATCCGAATCGCCGGACCTTATCCTGCACGAGGCGCGAGGCAAGGACTCCACAACGGGGCCCAATGACTCTTAAAGGAAAAAGGGGGGAAAAAAAAGAGCGGGCGGCGGCGGAGGCGGGAGAAGTTTTTGGCGGGACGGGAGCCCGCCAACTAGAGTGCGAGAGGAAGGAGACGCGCGGGGGCGGGGGAGAAGCCAAAGGCGGCGGCCGCCGCGGCGTCGCCACTCGGGCTCGGCTGTTCCGCGAGTTTTTTTTTTTTTTTTAAAGCAAACGGGGTAGAATGGGTGCAAAGGTGACGCGGAGGGCGAGCTGTTAAGACTTCCAGACTGTTGGAGAGACCTTGAACCCGGCCCTCCAGGCAGAGACAATGCAACCATTTCCCCCAAACAATACAACAACGAGCTTCATCTTCCTGGCGAAGAGCAATACAAGTGGCCGGAGATTTATTATTTTTTTTCCCTCTCCCAACCCCTCCTTGTCACGCGCATTCACCTTTCTCTCCCCACCCCAAACACCCCAAAAATAACAAGACTCGCCACGGACAGCCGCACAAAAACGGAACTCGCCACCCGGGACTACGGTGCTTTTCTTTTGGAGTGATTATAGTATAGTTATAAATCTAAATTTACTGCAGACAAACGGCAAAGTCTTATTTGGTGAAATATTCTACAATGATGCTTTTATATTTAAATCTGAAAAATCCCGCGGCGCGCCTGTGCGCCGTATATACACCCAGACACACATACAAAGGCTGAAGGTGAGAAACCAAACTGGAAAATACCCGGAGACGGTTTATCTCTTGTGATTCATCAAAGCTATGTATAAGTAGGATCCCAAAACACTCCCCCCCCATTGTGTTCTCTTTTTCCCCCTTGTAAATGTCAGTTCTGATTTGGGGGGGAGGGGTGAATTCCTGAAACTCAGAGGAATTCTTTTTTCTAATTATTATTTCTGATGCACTTTGTGGAGGTCAGTATATATGTAAAATATATTTAAAATGTTGAGTTTAACATTTCACTCGCACCAGTAATTTAAGGTTGTTTAAAGAGATTTAATGCGTTTATCTGTATTGGAAAAAAATCTTGACATATTTTCATTTTGGTATTATTAAAGGATTCTGAACAATGCGCTCTGGGGTTTCATTTTCCCCTAGTCAATCCCGCCATTTATTCACTTATTGAAATCTGAGCGTCATAGACATTGCACTGACGAGATTAAAGCAATAGTTGCAATGTTAAACAGATTAGAATAAATCCCATTCCAATCAGTACAATTTATTCTGAATAAACATGCTTGTGATTGTGATTTAAATATATTAAAGGTGAATTAAAATACTGTGCACCGTTCATACTAAAGATCAAACTTTATTTAAGAACTCTCTCAAATGATGGGTGCCAGAATTTTAATTAAGTCAATATTCCACCGCCTTATAGGGAAAAAAATGGGACCGAACCCCTTTTAATTCAGTTCCCAAGTCCCACTGATCTGAACCATATATATATGGAGCGCAACTTGCTAAAGCGATTGGGCTCCTTAGCAATGAGAAAACCTCTAAAAATCATCCCGGATATCAAAGGCCATTTCCATAAGACTGAGAACCCATAGGAAAGATTTTGAAATGATAAACGTGGGCCGAGCAAACATTTTATTAAAGCGAGCATGTGAAATCTATAGCGAGGTGGCTCAGGTTACAGAAGGCAATCCCACGGGGAATAAATCGCAAGAGACATTTCATGCCTAAATGAAAATCTTGTTAAATGTTATTAATTTTGACTTGGAGCACATAGCAGCCCCCTGTGCCTTGTATTCCCTTATTAGAGATTCATGTCTTATCAAATATCTAATTAATCTCCTAGACATCATTTGTTCTGGCCAACTTTATCTCAGCTGGTCCACGGGGAAAACCCCTCAGAATGTTCTCAGTGACAAAGCTTCCCTGGAAGATCCTTTTAATTGTTGAAATGAACTGCGCCAAATTTGCATGTCAAACGGTAAAGGGCAAGGCGAGATAAAACGTAATCGTTTTAAAAGCCTTCCAAATTCAGCACTTGATTTGATAACTGAGCCTCTCTCTCTCTCTTTTTTAATGTTATGGAGGACAACTGCTCTTTTTCTTTTCAAAAGGATAGTTGATCTATGCAAATCGTGGTTTGGAAATGCTTATGTCCCCCTGCAGTCAAATGCCCCATGCATGTTATTTGAATATCAGTGGCTCTGCCGTTGAAAAGGTTCGAGGATGCTCTCTGACTTCTTTGTGATTACGCAGTGCAGCGTCTTATTCTGAAGGAAAGGGTGGGGGGACCTCAGGAATAATTAAAGGCTGGGATAAGGCCTGGGAACACATTTGGGACAGGAATCTCATTTAGACAGCCTCTTTTCAAAATAAGGCACAGTTAAATTGACCAGAAGGCAATTATTGAAATGAAAATTATTTTCACTCCCTTTGTCTTCTGACCACCAACTTAAAAGCCACCGTGTATTTCTAAAAGACGAAAATCGTTCCAATCGTCTCCTCCTTAATTGCGCTACTTTAAAGAGGGAGAGAAACGAATGGAAAGGGGAAAAATTGAAAGAAAATTTAAATTGAACATTTCAGAATGAAAAGCTAAAGTATACTCTCGGCTTTTCTGTCCATTTGGTTATGGAAATTTACACACACACACACACACACAGAGGGAAAGAGCGGACACTTCTGTGTATGTGTAGGCAGACATATATTTCTTTCTTCTGGAAACGGATTGGCAATCAGGAAGAAGAACCAGGCTGCCAGGAGGCGCTGAATAAAAAACATCTGTTACATTTCCCGGGCAGAAAGCTCGCACTGAGTTTTCCGTCAAGCTCGCACTGAGTTTTCCGTCATTATTGTGCTAAAAAATACAGTACGAAGGGGACTAAAATATTTCCCAAAGCTGAGTAAAAACGGTGTAACCCGAATTTGGGGAGGGTTATTTGGGAGAATCGAAGGACAGTTTTGATTTATGCGTTGGTGGCTATTCTCTCTCTCTCTCTCTCATTATTTCCTCTTTAATCTGATGAAGGCGAGAGGCGCGTAAAATCTTTCCTCTCTCGGCTGGCCCGTCTGATCCGCTGGTTCCCGATTCGGTCGTAAGGCTAAACTTGCAGAAGACGACCATTTAATGGGTGTGAAGTTTGCGAACGTCCATTTCTTTTCCTAACCTTTCCCCGCTTCCCTTCGCCCACAGCGTTTGTTTGCTTTGGAGCCTGTTTTGCTCTCGATCTGAGAGGGGGGAAAGAGACGGTGGCATCGGGCGTGGGGAGGTGGGGGGGAAGCAGAGGTCGAAGGGAGTAGAGCTGGGCCAGCGACAGGATGCGGCTCCTCTCTTCCCGCCCGCCTCTCTCGGTTGGGACGGTCACTGTGGGCTTTCTAAGGAATGTGTTCCTTCTCACTGGGCCTTGGGCAGGAGTCAGCTTTGTTTCCCAGTCCCTAATAAACCAGATCAAAGGCCCCTTTCGTTGAGGTCCAGTTTCTGTCAGGGTTACAACTTCTCAGCTCGGTGATCAAGCCATTGCCCCCCACCGGAGGCCAGAAAACGTCCATCATCGACAGACTCCCCCAGAAAGGAAAAGAGGGCAATCTGAACGCTTCGCGCCTCGGCTTCGGAGCCGGCCGAGCCTCGGAGGGCAAAGGGAAAGGCGCCAAACAATCCTCCAAGGCGATCCCCGGGGCAGGCTGAAGTGGCAGCTTTTGAATGCATAATAATGAAGGAGAAGCGGGGCCGCCTGGAAGGGATCTTGGACAAGGAGCGCTTGTCTGAGCGGGGCTCCCCCCGCGCCCCCCCCTCCGTTCCTAACCCGCGCTTAAGCTCGGAAATCCAGAAAATGCGCGGGAAAGTGCAGGTACACCATTGAGGGTGAAGGAGACAAGCTTTGTCAACCCCTTAGCCCGCCTCTCTTTTCAGCCGGACAATAATGCATTGCGTCCCACATAGAAGATGGCAAAGCAAACGATTTCTGGCCATTTTATGGAGACCGGGTATTCTTCCTTCCGGTGCGGGGAAGTTAAGAGACGCATCAAGAGGCGGCGAAGGGAGGCTCCCACAGTATCTAAGGAGCGACAAAAGGAACGGAAAGCGGGGAAACTCTGCCCCCTTCTTTAAAACTCGCTTATTTCTCTATGTTTAGGGTTGTTTTTCCCCTCCTGTTCCCGCCTTAGGAAGTTGTAAATAGTACAGCTTGGATAACCGAGACAACTGATCAAATTTCCCTCCTTTAAAAAAGAAAAAAAAGAAATCCACACGTGGAGGCTTCTATTTTATTTGCAGCCGCTCTCAGTATTTACCCCAGCTATATACTTCGCTATGTTCCATAAATGCAGATGAAGAGAAGAACGCCACGGAAAATCCGGCCTATTTGAGTAATTGGTAGACTAAGTGTTTATTTTAAGTGAGAATAATTTAGCTACAAATTTTCTTAAGGAATAACATTCTTAACATATTAAATTCTCTTCTCCCCCGCAAACTCTGATTTGCTTTTATGTTTGACAGTCACTTCTGAGTCATTGGGGTGGAAGGGGGGGGGGTTG
>JANHZT010002298.1:130261-144356 GCA_032468215.1 Stegonotus admiraltiensis
AGCTTTGCTGGCTGGGGAATTCTGGGAGTTGAAATCCTCCAGGCTTAGTTGCCAAGGTTGGAGACCCCTGCAATAAAACATAAACAAAGCCTCTGGATTTTTTTAAAAAAATACTTCTATTTAAGAACTTTTTGTCTCCAGAGTTAAATATTTTAATATGAATCAACTCATGAATCTGATTCGCTCAAGCAAAATTAACTGCAATTGAAGGTAAACGGAAAAGTGAAAATTTAGATTGAAAGGTATCAACTTTAATGCTACTTAAGTGTCAAGCTATACAGTCCCCCCGACCCCAAGACCTGAAAACAATCAGTTCTTTTACCCCTCTTTTATTCATTACACAGTTAATTCCAAAGATGAAGTTCAAAACAGATGCATGAAACTTCTGAAATATTCATTAGCATATTTAATTATTTTCTAAATAATTAAGACTGCTATAATTTTTCCTCAACTTGAAGAAGCCAGAAAAACGTGCACAAAGAAATCACAGATAGTCGACTTATAACTGCGATTGGGACCAGATTTCTGATCATAAATCATTCTGGTCATAAAGCACCCACATGACCAGACCCAATTTTATGACATTTTTTTGTGTAGGCTGCAGTCATTAAGAAAATACTATGGTCATGTGAACCTATTCATCCAAATGGGTGTTTTTTTGCTAGAAACCGGCAAAAAAAGTTACGAATTGCAGTCACATAACCATGGGATGCTGCATCCAGTCATAAACGTGACCAAGTTGCCAAGCATTCCAAATGTAAACATGTCACCACAGGGTATGACAGTGGTGTGGCATGGCCATTTACAACAACCAGAAGTTCTTTACGAGTTGGAAAGCACCTGTTCCAGGCTCGTTGTAATTTCAAATGGTTGTTAAAGCAACCAGTCATAAGTCAAGGACCACCTGTAATTATGTGGAAAAGGAAATATTTAAGAAACATACAACTTCTACTTCCATGTTAAACTGTGTTGCAAATATAGCCACACCCGGAGCTGTTGGAAAGACTCCATAGAGAAATGCATAGTTGGATAAACTGGTATGGTTGACTGAACTCTGGCTCTTGTCTAATAATTCCACCATTTCCCTGCATAGAAGGGGCATCAACAGCCTAGAATAAAGACGGAAAAATAAGTTACTCAATTGGAAATTTAGGGCCCTAAATTAAAAATTATTTTTCAGTGAATCTTCTCTATGTAGGTCAACATTTAGACTTAATTCTAAATATAATGCAAATAGTCCTTGACTTACAACCATTCATTAAGTGACTATTCGAAGTTACAACAGCACTGAAAAAAAAGACTTATGACCGTTTTTCACACTTATGACTGTTATAAGCATCGCCATGGTCAAAATTAGGATGTTTTCAACTGACATGTATTTATGACGATTGCAGTCCAAGGGTCATGTGATCATCTTTTGCGACATTCTGACAGGAAAAGTCAATGGGAAAGCCAGATTTACTTAACAACCATGTTACTAACTTAACAACTACAGTGATTCATTTAACAAGTGTGGCAAGAAATACTGTAAAATGGGGCAAAACCCACTTAACAACTGTCTTGCTTAGCAACAGAATTTTAGGGTACAACTGTGGTCATAAGTCAAGGACTACCTGCATGCATTTTTAAGAGCACTATTTTGCAGCATTAAAGAACAAAGTACTTAAAGACTTTTACCATCTAATAATTTTAAATTCCTATAATGCAATCATATTAAAAAAGGGCAACCCATTTTTCAGAATGTGAAAGAAAATGGTACAGCTCACTCATTAGAAATTATTTTTTAAGTTCATGACAAAGAATTTAAGATTTAATTTTTCCAAGCATAAAGAAACACAAGGAAAAAAAACTTACAGTTTAGCTGTGATGAGGAGAATCAGTGCAACAAATGTACCTCTTGTCAGTTTCTTTATTTGGCCAACCATGGTGAGACCCAGGTAAAAAAGAGCTGAGCCAGAAAATGAATTGGCAAGACTGTCAAGGAAGTTTTCCAAATATACAGGAATCTTTTGTTTAAGGATGTAATTGGAGATAATTCCTATGAAGACCATAAACACAATTGGATTCTGCAACACGTGGAGAAGCCCGAGTCCTATGATCTTCATTTTGCTATGAGAGAGATTCTGATTGTCTTTCGATTTCTGGATTTCACAGAAGATAAACCCCAAGGGGTTTAGCATCATAAGTGATATTGGTGCAACCAGGTAAATGTACTGGAGATACTCAGGATATGTATTTTGATACAAAGCTTCAACTAGAAAGAAAAAAGGATTTGTGATTAGAGAGAAAACAATATCTACATTTATGGCTGACTGGAAACCCCTAGTAGACTTTTTGCATGAAATGGGAAAAAAATGAAGTTATGATTTATGAATTTGATGATTAGGGGGAAAAAAAACTGTTACAACATTACTCCCTGCAGAAGGGATGGAATTCAAACTCCAACTGCATTCTATCGGTTGTGCATTCTATTGCACAATCTTTTTTTCCGAAGGTAGGAGGACATTTTGAACAATGAAGAGAAGCAACAGCATATACTTACAACAACATCATTATCCTGCCTTTGTTTATAGATAATTGAAGGTGGCAAATATACCTAATACTCCTGCCTCCTCCTATTTTTTCCTCAACAATGCTGTGATGTAAATTGGGTTGAGAGAAAGGGGGCTGGCTCAGTCACCCAGCTACTTTTGTGCCTAAGTGCAGCCTAGAAATCAGACTCCTTATTTACCAAACTGGCCCTCAATTGCATATTTTATTGGCAAGATAATTCGCTTGACTATAGGATTGAAAAATCCTATTTGCTGAGGAAGGACATGATCTTACCTAAGTGTTTTAAAAGCCTTTGACGATATTGAATGGCCTTTGAATTGTAAAAATCAAACTTGGACTGGTTCTGAGAACAGTTATATAACTCGTCTACTTGCCGTCTTTGTAGGCAAGCTTGAAACATGAAATAACATTCCATTACTGATAATCTTGTTTTATAACTCTGGTCTTTCTTTCAATGAAATGGCCTTTGTATAATCTTACACCCAGTGATAAACAGAAATCGATTAAATCTTGTATATTTATAGAGCAGCTGACACAAAATCTCTGTCATCAAAACACACTTTCCAGCCAAGAAAACAATGAGGTAGATAAGTTTCTGGCTTTTAAATTTAGTAACGTTGTCTTTTATCTTTAAGTCTAACAAGCAAATATTTAATGAAATATCAATTTGGCCATCTTTCCTAATGACCTGACCATCGAATGCTTTCAACCCAAATGTTTATTAGCCCTCTTGGCCATGCTGATAGAGATGATAGGATCAGTATCCCAAATCTCTCAAGAATTTCTCTCTGACCTTGATGCTGGCTCTCTGATATGCCCCAAGAAGCTATACCAGCTTCTATCCAATTCATCTGGTAGGAGTTTGCAAATTCCTATAAGAACCTAATACTTCTTCCTTCTCCTAATATTCCCACAACAATCCTATGAGGTGGGTTGAGCTAGGAGAAAATGACTTCACCCAGTGAATATAGGTAGTCCTTGACTTATAAGCTGTCGCTTAGTGACCATTCAAAGTTCTGATAGATCCCCATTCAAAGTTCTGATAGATTCCACCCCCCACCCCCCAACTGGTACTAGTGACCCAGTTCCAAAATTCTGATGGCTCCCCACCCCCAGTCACAAGAGCACATTTCAAGTGCTTGGCTACTGGCCTGCATTTACAGCCATTTGCAGCATCCCATGGTCACATAACTACAAATTCCATTTTGGTTGAAAATCAGCATTTACTTTAGGTTTTCAGCCTAGTAAAAACTGGATTTGCTTAACGACTGCCACAGAAAAGATCATAAAACTGGGTCAGATCACATGGTGATCCACTTTACCACAATCATAACTTGCAACTGTAATCAGTGGTTCTATTATATTCATAAACTGAGGACTACCCACATATGTCCCTCTAAAAGAGGTACCTGGAATGTCTCGGTATTTTCAGCTGGGACCATATAACTATGTGACATTACTAGCTGAATGCAACATTTCTTGCTGTCATATTAACCAATTGCACTATCTTTTTTCTTATCCCAAGCAATTATGTGGCAAAGTGACTCTGAAGTCACTTTTTTAGGCAGGGTGTTTATCTTGCCAAAAGCTTATTGAAATAGTAGAGACACTAGTCAAAAGCGGGGGTGAGATTAGGCAACAGGATACGGGACACTATGAATCACCCCTTGAGTCTCTGAGATGAAAGACATGCTAAGAAAATCAGAGTTTACTATGTATATGAAATGCATTGATAAAGCCAGTACCAGAAAAAAACCCCAGCTAAAATGTTCAAAGTCATAAGAGACAAAGGATGACAACACTTAAGTTCCACCTTGAACAGCTGTTCATAAGGATGATGGCACAGCCCACGAGATCATAGAATCAAAAGAGTTGGAAGAGCCATTTAAGCCCCTGAATTTAAACCCTGCTCAAAGTCTGAATCCAAAAGAAAGCATCCTGTATAGACTCCATCTGAACATGTCCAGTAAAGGAACTTCTAAGCAACTGGTTTTACTGCTAAGCTGCTTTTATTATTAGGAAGTTTTTTGTAATAATCCTACAATCATCCTCTACGTATAATTCAATTAAAATCGACCTTCCTAGATTTTAAATGAACATGTCCCATGCTCTGACTGACCAAGTCCAGGTTCCTATCAATACAGTCCCTTAAGAGATGCTGCTCAACTCGTGCCCCACTGCAAGCATCTGAAGGGCAAATAAAAGGGCACACATAAAAAAAAAACAGATCAGTGATAAGATGTGGAAGTTAGAAATGTGACTAGTTCTCCTTCCTGTTTTTCAAGGACTATAGTACTAGCAACTGACCAGAAGCGTATTCTGCAGAACCTTCCAAAGAGGTCCTTGCTTATGTACTGTACATGAGTATCAGTGAAACTCTTATTTTGAGTTCTTAAAGCAGCCATCTCTTTTGAAAGGCTAGCTCCGTTGCTCATGGCTCTGCATATACACGTGGAAACAGATTTGAGTAACTTATGAAGTAGCCAGAGAAATCTTGTACATAAAAGGTTGCCTTACTGATTCTAAAAGAGACATTTCACAGATGTTCCTGTATGCCTTGAAACAGCTCCTCTGAAGACTTTTGCATAGCCCTAATTTAAGATTTAAGGTTTGGGAGGAAAATTGAGTAGGAGCCCTCACTATTCTTCATATCTATAGAGTATAGTAAAAAGTATTTGTATTTCTTTTTAAAAAAATATGTTGCATTTTGTTGCAATTAGTTACTCGATTGCTAGTTTTATTGCAATGTTCTTTTTAAAGAATATTTAACTATATATGTACAAATTAAAATGAATTTGAGCAGATTTCCCAAACTTTCTCACAATAATCCATCCTAAACAAATACATTTGTAGTAGCATACCAGGAGAAGATATGCCTTGTATGCATTCATCTAAAAACTGTATAGTGTAGGGGTGCCAAACTGACGGCCCACAGGCCAGATGCCTCACGCATAGGCCACGCCCGCCCCAGCTTTGCTAATGGGAAAGATGTCGCTAAATGTCACATGATGTCAATGTGATGTGGCACCTGTGGCATAGTGCATGGCCCCATCCAATGCTCTTAACGTGTCAGGTTTTATTTGAGAGAAATAATTGTCCTGTGTACAGCTATAAACATCAAAAATAGCATGTTCCTGAAAACTAACTGGCAAATAGTAAAGCTTTTTTTGCTATCTTATCACTATTATACCACTGATTTGGTGACAATTTACAATCACGAAGACAAGATATCATATAATCTGCATACAGAAAAAATGCATATAACGAAAATTATGGGAACTTTACATATAATTTTTGTATAGTATCTGGTCTGCAAAACAAACACATCCACTTGACTTCAACAGGTCTACTTTAAGTAGGGCTACTACATTCAGTCTATTGAAATCCAGAGTTTGAGTTAGTAGCAAGGTACTAGTTTTCAATATTTATTACCCCCTCGTAGTGCCTACCAAGATTTTTGCTGCACAGATATATGGTAGTTCTATTTTAAGCTGAACTAAATCACAATAGACGTCGTAACTTACAGTGAATGGCCTGCCTGTATTTTCAAAGATATGTTTAACAACTTCTGCAGGAACTCTGACAGAAGAGGATTACGGGAAAAAGAAGACAAATATTTCCATTCTCTAGAAAACCAATTATATCAAATTTCCTGTTTCATCACACTATTAAGTAATTGCACCTTACATAATAACCCCAAACTTCATTCTGCTTACAGTTTCTTTAGTCAGCATATTTAGAATGTCGTATATACGGGTGTATGACTTAGGATTTAATGGTGCTTAAAGGACACAGCTATATTCCATTCTGTTAAGTACCTTTTAACGATAGCCACCTGAATTTGGTTTACCAATATTTGCTTGTGTATTACACTGGAGACTCCAAGCTTTCTTTCTCCAGCTAAGAATTCAAACTATTATTTTCTTATAAATGGCATCAGCATAAGGTAACATTAACTAACTGTATATAAATGCAAGCTCTGTGAATCAGTATAGCTTTCAAGAACAGGCAATATAAAAAAGGTGAATACTTTTTTGTATCTGAAGATCCAAATGTAGTGCCTAATGTGCCACTCCCTAAAATGATGAAACTATTGCACTCCTGCGCAGAGAGTAAGTTTATGTATCATGTTAATCTGTTGTTTATCCAGTAATGGTTCATTAAGTAAAGCATGATGGTTACCTTCATCAGACACTGTTGAGTCACAGAGCATGGCTTACAATTCATAGTGACTGACTCCACACCAAATGCTAACTACAGTACAATATCTACCACTTCTTACAATGAGATTTTGGGGTTTGGGTGCAGTTTAATATATTTAATGTTTGTCTTAAGGCTTTCACAGGCTAAAAACACTTACAGTACCTTTAAAAAAAACACTTCATCTTTGCAATATCAGGCCAATATATTTTTTCTTTTGAGGAGCAAAATATATTTTCTTCTCAAAAATTAAAATACTGCACTACAGGTACAAAAAGTGACCAGCTTCAAAAAAGCTCTTCTCTATGCAGAAAGTAATACATTGCTGATAAAGTGGCTAATTTATGTCTTGTATTAGAACTCCAGACACACATAACCCCCTCCCACCAGCCCCAAATATGTGTTTTGGAAATGGGTATTATGCATGCTGATTCTAAAGCACTATAGTTACAATAACATAAAATGATGCTTACCTATAGGATATCCCAGTGCAAAGTCGTTGCTTTGAGTAGCAAAGATAGGAAAGAGTCCAGCTTTGCTAAATCGTTTTTCAGGAGTGACTATTAACAATGTTAATGCACAAACTAAGAAGAATACTGAGGCTTTGGCAATCAGGATGCTGTACAGAAAGGACCAATTCACGTTGGAAAAATTCAGCAAGACCATATTTTTGAAGAGTAAAGCTGGGAGTGCAAAGCGGGAGACAAAATTTCCTAATCCTTTGGCCTGAGTTGATGTAATTACATTAACTCTTCCAGCTATGTATCCACAAAGGATAATGCCAAAGCATTGTAACAAAGCTGGAAAAAGCTTACTTATTGACATCGAAGGAGAATTACTGCTTAAGTTCAGTTGATCCTCAAACTTGCCAGATAGAAGACCAGACATATTAGTTTTGGAAAATATATTCTTTGTGTTGAAGTGAGTAAAAAGATCCATGTTTATTCGTCCCTTCTCAAAATTTGAAAAGTCGAGTCTGATCTGTAAAAGAAGAAAGACAATGGGTTTTTTTTTATCACTTTGAGCTGATATTGCATTCTGTATTTTTGTCTAGTGCATTTCCAACATGTCAAACCAAAAGCCATTTTCATATTAGGTTAAACATCAGTGGACACAGGACATTGACTCTGCTTGAAAACAAAAACAAAAAATAAAGCAGGTGACATCGGGGTGATGGTGGAAAGGAACTGAACTGCTCGTAGATAAACTAGTATGATTAATTTACTTCTGTGTATACCTGCCAACCTAGTAATTTGAAAGCATGCAAATACAAGTAGATAAATAGGTACTACTTCGATGGAACGGTAACAACACTCCATGTGCCTTTGGTATATAGCCATGCTGGCCACATGATCATGGAAACATCTTCTGACAACATTGGCTCCCTCAGCTAGGAAACGGCAATGAGCACTGCCCCCCTGGAATCAGACACTACATTTACCTCTGATCAGATCTGAATCTCTCTTTATAGAAAAACTAAAAACTC
Organism: Stegonotus admiraltiensis; assembly: GCA_032468215.1. Lineage (NCBI taxonomy): Eukaryota > Metazoa > Chordata > Lepidosauria > Squamata > Colubridae > Stegonotus > Stegonotus admiraltiensis. The sequence goes on from JANHZT010002298.1 coordinate 138,501, forward strand.
TTACAGAAAATCTGTGGGCTGTAACAAGTAGGAATTAGAAGAGGTATTTATAAAGAAATTATATTATAAAATTATAAAGAAATTATTTAAAAAATGAAGAAATTACTGGTCTAGAAACCAGAGGATTGTGAGTCTGCATTGACAAAAACAAAAGGCAGAATAAAAATCTAAGAAAAAGAATTGGGACTCTTTTCATACAGCAGTGGGCCCATTTTATTTGGACTAGTGATATAGTAGCCCAGAATAATTGTGATCATGTCTGCTTTCCTTGTTTAGGATGCCTATTGCACTTAGGAATCCAATGAATTTAGGTTTAATTTAGGTAGAAACTGAAATATACTTGCAGGCATGAAATCTAGGTATACTTTCCTATCACAAATAGAAAGATCAAGAATAGCTTTGTGGAAGAAAGTATACTGACTGGAATTGCAAAGAAAAATCTCTGCAACAGGAAATAACATTGTTAAAACATGAGGGAGATGAGAGTTTTTAAAAATAAAATGCAAGAACCAGCTTATTTTTGAATTTCCTGTTTTTGAAAACCAATTAAACCATCTGCCATCTGATTTTCTACACTGAGGCCTGAACAAAATTCTACCTTGGTGGAAAAAGAGAAAAATGTAAATATAATTTTGAAGATACATCAATTTTACTCACCACCAAGCCATGAAGGTATTACAATTACTTAATCCGCCAAACAATATTGCAATTATGTCATTGGGTAATTACAAGAGAAAGGAGTAAGTAATTGCAATAGGATGGTGTCATTTTGGCCAGTTGACCTGTATTGAGTTTAAGAAAGAGATTCTGGAAGGTGGAAAGAAGCCGGAGAGGGAGAGTCAACACTCAACAATGGGTGATACGCCAGGTACAAAAGCACAAATTACACAATGCCTTTGTATCATGAAAGCAGCTCTATGCAGTGATTAAAGGTAGTGGACTAGGAATTGTGGGTACAAAGCCTACTTGATTGACTTTGGGCCACTAACACTCTCTCAGCCCTAGGATAAATATCCTGGCAAGTTGTCTATGTAGATTCTAAGGTCACGGTTGTCCCAAAGATGCTTTTTCAAGAGGCAACTGGACTTTCTAGATTTTCAGAAAGTCCAGCTGCCTCTTGAAAAAAGCACCTTTCAGACGATCCTGGCAAGCTACTTCCAAAAAATGTTTCCAAGAAAACCGCAGTCTCTTCTTCTAATCTGAAGGCTTATTTCCTGAGATTCTAATAGCTATTGACTCTGGTACCCGCATTTTGACCTTCTGAATGCTTGCTTGGAGTAATAGCAATAGCACTTAGACTTATATACCGCTTCACAGTGTTTTACAGCCCTCTCTAAGAGGTTTACATATCTCGGGTCCTCTTTTTACCGACCCCGGGAAGGATGGAAGGCTAATTAATCAACTAAATCGCTACAAAGTTTGACTGATTTTAAAAGAAACGCATCCAGCCCGGGGTTAGGGCTTAAACAGAAGGGGACCGGGACCCCACTCCATCCGCACACCCCGCTCCCGCCCGGGCTCGCACCCCCGCCCACTCCGAGCTGCAAGAGAAGCGCTCCTCTCACCCAAGGCGGCCCAGCCCGCAGCCAATAGGATGGCGTTTACGAGGAAAGGGAACGCGCTTGGTGGCGAGTTTGAGTCGATTTTGCACCCAGAGCGGCGGTGCCGGCCGGTGCTGAAAGTGCAGCGATAGGCGCGGGCGAGTGCAAGACTCCCACAGAGCGCCAAGCAAATTCACCATCCCCGCTTAACCGCTTTCCCTGCTCTTAGCAGTCACCGGGCAAGAACAGAGGCTCCCACGGAAGAGGCGCCTTACAAAGCAACCACCTCCGAAATAAACACACACACACACACCGCTCTCCCGCAGCGCGTTAGCCCCGGGAGTGCCACAAGCCCACCCTTTGGCTAAAGTCCAGTCCGTGAATAGCAGCCCAAGCGTGGTCCAACGGGAGAAGGCTGGAAGCCCCTCCTCAACCCCACTGCCTCGTCTTGGAAGCCGGCTAAAGCTTTCCCTCCCTCCCGGCGCCCTCTCAATTCCCAGGTTCCCCACAAGCAAGCAGCTGGCTCGGTTACCACCCCTGCGAGAGGAGCTGCAGCCTGCTGCGACCCGCGCCTTCCCCGCTTCCCCGCCCACGCGCCGCCCGCCTGCAGCTGTTCTGTTGGGGCGAGGGCGCCTCTGCCTCGATTTACCTGCCCTCGCCCTACGGGGGCTGCAACAGCGAGAGCAGAAGCAAAGCGGGCATCTCCGGCCCTGCGGGGAACCTGTCGTCTTGACGGGAGGCAGCTCGCGCGTGGGGCTGAACCCGGCTGCGTGTGAGCTCACCGCAGAGGCGGGTCCAAGCTGGCCGAGCCCGCCCCGCGTCTGGGTTTAGCTAAAATGGCGATGGGGCCGCGGGCGGCTGCACCAGAAAAAGGGGGGTAGGGGTTGGAGAGAGAAAAGCGGCTCCCGTCTTAATCCCACCTGCCGATTGCATTTGCTCCGTTTTACCTGACGAGTAAAATCTCACACCTCGTCGTCTCTGGTCCCTTTATGTAATGAGCTCGCGGCCGTAGACTTGTATTTACTCGGAAGTAATTCCTACGTGCCCGAATGGGGCTCCCTGCCATATGACGCGGCGCAGGGTTGCAGCCTTGCGAGGTACCCCTGCTGCTTGTCTCTGCGTTGATCTGCTTGACGGTGGATTCTTAGGCTGTATTAGCCTCGATTCTGATTTATTATTTTTATTTTCCAATATCCAGCCGATCCTTTAAAAAAATAAAATAAAAATAACTGCTTGTCCTGGTAGCCAAACGGGGCTTTTCCCTACTGCTGAATTGAAGCACCAGCGTTGAGTATGTACAAAACTATAGAAGAGGCCAATTCCTGTTCTATTTTTATTGCCTCTCGAAAGCTAATTAACCACCTGACTTCCCTGCAAGGCAGAGGTGACAACACACCTCCATTTTGACACACCTGGAAGTTGCGGTGCCAGAAATAAGGGGGAAATGTTAACAGGGCCAAACCTCTCTTTAGCAAGCAATCAGATGGATTGGCAAGGTAGGTTTATGCTAATGGTGAAATCAGTATGAACATGCTGTTTGCCAATTCAGATGCCTCTTTTAAACCCTTTAATGTAAAGGGAGAAAAAAGGGAGTACAAAAAGAATACAACAAAGGCAAGTTTTTTAAGTGTGAAACTGCTTTCTCACTGGAAAAAGTCCCCCTCCATGCTCAATAAATCCATTACTTTTTGTGTTTTGATAAAACACAAATGTTGGGCATAAAATTCAGAATTACATTCACATCTTTAAAACATACCTCCCTAAAACAAATTAGTAAAATGTAAAACCGAGATGAAATAATTGTGGGATTGTAAGAGTTCCATGATCCAACATTTTATACTTAACATCATGCCAATCCTTTTAAAACATTCTCTAGTAGCATATCCAATAAACATGAAAAGTCACTTGTAGAATTAATTGCATGTTAGGATTATAATAGTGAATGTACTCAAGGTCCATTGGTGAATTGCTGATTTGTTAATATGAGGTATCTGAACACTTCATTCCAAAGTTGTTGCCAAATATCCACTTCAACACTCAGCTTTAGTCGGTACCTTTAGTTGTCTAAAGTAGATGCCAAATCTCATATCTACTTTAGCAGCATAATGTGTGCTTATCTTTCTCAGTCAGCCAACACTGCCCTTCAGCAGTTTTCTAAAAGTCCACTTTCACTAAAGTAAGAAATTAACACATCTCAAGTTTCAGTTTGAAACAAGCAAACCAGCATAAAATTTAAAAATTCTTCCCTCCTGGCTTAATCAGAGCTCCTCCCCCCAGTTCCAACTTTTAAATTATCGTATGTATGTCTGTCAGCTTATCAATACAGTAATGCCTTGTATCATCCAAAAATTGTGAAGTTCCTTGTTAAATATTAATATTTAAAGCTTGATTTTCCATTTTTCCCATTTTATCCAGACAAGGATATATATACTGGTAACTCAATATTGCTATAGAGACCTGAAGGAGTAAACAAAAGCTTAATTCATAGCGAATACACAGGTAGTCCTTGATTTATGACCACAATTAGAGTAACAGTCCCAGCAATCTTGGTTGCTGTTGTAACTCTAAACACATGGGTCATTCAGCAGGAAGTGAAGGAGTCGAAGTAAGGAGTATGGGGGTGCCACACTGGGGTTGGGGAGGCTGATTGAGGGGTGCTACAGTGTGGCAGTGAGTATAGGGAGGTCAGGTGGAAAAATAAGCTGAGACAAAATTCTGTGTCCCAGCGCTTTGATTACGACTGCAGGGTACTTGCTGTGTATTTTAATACCTACTTATTTTGCTACAACAGACAAGCTGCAGAGCAGCCTACGTCTCTAAACCTTTTAGAAGAACACATTGCGCGCTTTAGTCTCCATTTCTGCAAAAAGCTATTATTTTGATTCAGTTACCTCTCAATGAAGCATTTACAATTATTGGCAGACAATTCCACCCTCTTTAAAAGAGGCAGTGATCAGGCCCTTCCTTTTTTAAAAAAAAATTGTATTGTAAAACACAACTACTGTACATTGTATTATTTTACAGTGGTGCTTACACAGTATTCACTGGAGGTTATTAAGACTCTAATGTTTAGATAACATAAACCTTTAAACACTAAAAATATAAATTAAACCTCTTTTTAAAAATATTAATTTATATCTAAAGCTAAATGTGGCATTAAGTAGTCAAGTAGGCATTAAATGGGCCATTCCTGAAAAGACCAGTGGCCTTGTGTCTCTCCCCCCCACCCCAAGGTGTTTGAATGGATGGTGACTCATTAGTTCCAAGCTCTCTTGTGTGCAATTGACTTTTTCCACCCATTTCAATCCTGTTTAAAAGACTGGTTATGAAATAGAGTCTTTGGTTGCCTTGTGGGAATGACTTTGTGTTGGAGAAAAATGGGGAGTGCAGTTCTGTTGGTCTTTCTGGACCTTTTGGAGACTCCCCATACTATTTACCATGGGATCCTGATTGTCAGAAGTTGGGTTTTGAGGACACTGTACTAAAGTGGTTCCTCTCCTACTTAGGGATGACTATTTCTAAAAGGTGATACTGGGGGGATTACTCTTTGCCTCATGGTGGTTGGGTTATGGAATCCTTTTAACACCTACATAAAATAGCTGGGAGAAGTTGCTCAGGAATGTGGGCTGAGATGACCCCCACCCCAGTTGCCATTGCTGGGAAAGATCATTAATAGGGAGATGAAGCCCAGCTCTAGCTCTGCCTTTAACTCAGGTGAGACAATTTAGTGTCCGAATCAGTGGTTGGTCAGAGTAATGGACTGCATGAGAGCCAATAAATGGAGACTCAGTCCAGAAAAGATAGGATAATGTGTTTATGTGGTGTCCTGCTAGTCCTGGAGTATTTGCACTTGCCCCAAAGGAGCATGTTTGCATTTGGGTGTGGTCCTAGATCCATCGCTGTTACTTGAAGTAACTTTGGTAGCTTTGGTATCAGCTTCAACTGATTTTTAACATCTATGACCTTACCTGGGCAGAGTCAGTTAAACAGGGATTATTCAGACTCTGGTAACTTCTCAGTTGGATTACTGCAACATGTTTATATGACTGCCTTTAAGTCAGTCTGGGGACTTTAGTTGATTCAAAACAGTCTAGACTACTCAAGGGCCTGATGGATACAAATATATTATGCCAGTGTTTTCCATCTATGTTGAATGTTAATTGTTTCCAGCCCTAATTCACGATGCTGTTTTTCACCTACAAAGCCCTAAACAGTTTAGGACTATGCCCCTATAGCCTTGATGGCGAACCTATGGCACGGGTGCCACAGGTGGCACGTGGAGCCATATCAGTGGGCACGCGAGCTCAGCTCCGGC
>JANHZT010002298.1:174308-192477 GCA_032468215.1 Stegonotus admiraltiensis
TCTTATCAGATTGTCCGGGCTATCACTTAAATCTCTTCCCCAGTTAATCTTTTTATTTCTCCTTCCTAGTTTCGGTCATTATAATAGTTCTTTTCCTGACATGTTCTTTTGTTCCTAAATGGCCCTGCTGTCCATGTGTTCTATAATGGGAAAATCATCTCCTAGTGCCTGTGGCTTTTCCCCCTCTGGGTTGCTTCTATATGTTTCCTGGTCCTGACACTGTCTTGGTGGTGTTCCCTTCCTTCACTGTTGAGTTGGTTTCCTGGTCTGGTCTATCTAATAGAGCTCTGTGTAACAATAATACACTCAGTTTAATATCAGAGTATTCCATTTGGTGATCTCTGATGTTGTTTTGGCTGTTTGGAGACCGTATTAATAAAACAAAATAATTGGATTGTTGGTAATTGATGAACTTCTATATTTCTGTTTTCCTGTATGATCCAACTCCTTGTAATTTCTAACACTGGCATTCCAGTTTCTAACTACAAACAGTGCATCTTGTTTCACGTTCTGTTCATTTCAGACTGAACTTGACTGTAAAACTCACCAACCTTCTACATCAGTGGTTGGATCATAAACTTGGATAACTTAAGTTTAAGGGTTGTCTTTGTAATATAATTAATATTAATCAGTCGTTGATTGCATTGAACCCAAAGACTGTCTTTGCTATTTTGTATATTATTTCTAAGAGACCAATAATCTCTTTGTTTTTCCATATCCTGAGTACAGTAATAAACAGAATAAACCTCTGTCGGGAAGTGACCAAATTTCAGAACATTTTAATTCTGTGATTCCTAAGATATATCAATGGGTAGACAATTCATTTCCTCTTTCATTGTGTTGAAATTTCTCATGCTTCTAACAATTTTGGATGCATAATAGAAGAGCATACTATATTTGTTCATATATTTATTTATTAAATTTATATGCCATCCATCTCACTGTTGAAGTGACTCTGTGCGGCTTACAATATAATAAAAGTATAAATATGCAATGATTAACTATTTCATTATATAAATATTAAAATGATTAAAATTAACAAAAGCTAAATAAAGCTTCTAAATGTACATATATAGATATAAAGAAGCAGACACATAGCTGAGCTGAAATGCATATTTTGAATCCTTCTCCTGGTGGTGCTCCATGGACAAGGCTTTATGATCTCTGCACAAACAGAGAGCAGATCTGCAATTGTGGCAGATTTCTATGGAGCTTCTCAATCATCCAGGTCATGGTTGCCCCAAAGTTGCTTTACAAATCAAAGATGCGTTGATTTTTCAAGAAAGTCCAGTTGCCTTTTTTAAAGGCAGTTGTGGCAAGAAACCATGTAGTGCCATGGACTCTCTTTGGATCTTTTAAAGTCCCAGAGTAAGCAGGGCTGCCAATTCAACCAAGTAGCACAATCAGAACCTGCTCAGACCCCAGCATATATGCAGTCATAGGCAACATTTTAAGGCTGCCAACTGATCTCAAGCTCCACTAATACAACTCATTTCCTAGGTGTGATGTCTTGGGATGAAGACTACACACTAATGTAGTTTCCGAAATCTGAATTCATATTAACTGCATAAACCTACTCCTCTGCCCACAACTCAGGAAGTATGTAGGCAGAATTCCATATACATGAAAAATGCATATTTCACTCATCCGAGGAAGAGTAGAGGCATCCAGCCACATAATTTCACACTTCTTGGCATGGCCTTGCAAAGGGGAAGTGGTACTTGAACCACCTCTGGAAAACAATTCTGAAAAGTGTTTTCAGCTGCAAGAGCACTGAATGGTGGATAGAAGAGAAGCAACAGAATGGAAGCCTCTATAATCTGGCCAAAACTGTCTCATTTATTTTGGTCATGTCATGAGGGGGGAATTCACCGGAGAAAGCAATTATGCTTGAAAGAGTTACAGATAGAAGGAAACCAGGCCATCAAAGAACATGGGGAGTGGACAACATCAAAGCTGACACCAGACAAAACATACCAGAACTCAAAGAAGTGGTGCCAGATCAGAAGATGTGGAGCCAGACACGACTGAATGGATAACATCATCATCATCATCCTCAAAATCATCATATCTGGCCCAGGGGTGAAATGCTCCCGGTTTGGACCGGATCGCCCGATCTGGTAGCGATGGCGGCGGGTGGTTCGGAGAACCAGTAGCAAAAATCCCTGCCCCACCCCCCCATGCCCAGCTAAGCCACATGATCATCAGAGGCTTTTTTTTTTTACTTTTAAAAGCATTTTTTTACAACCTCTTCCACCAAAAAAATGCTTTTAAAAGTAAAAAAGAAAGCCACTGATGAACTGGGATCAGCTGGGATCATCAGAGGCTTTTCAAAGCATTTTTGCAACCTCTTCAGCTGAAGAGGTTGTACAAAAAATGCTTTGAAAAGTTAAAAAAAAAAAAGGTTGGACATGCCCACCCAGTCACATTACTCCCACCACCAAGCCACACCCACAGAACCGGTAGTAACAAATTTTACATTTCACCCCTGATCTGGCCCCTATTCTACATTCAGGGTTAGAAGATTTAAATACAGTTAACTATTTTCTAAATTAATTAACATATTGTTTAACTACAGGTAGTCCTTGATTTACTACCACAACTGAGCCCAAAATTTCTGCTGCTATGTGACACATTTGTTAAGCGAGTTTTGCCCCATTGTACGACATTTCTTGCCACAGTTGTCAAGTGAATCACTGCAGTTGATAAGTTGGTATCGTAGTTATTAAAGTGGATCTGGCTTCCCCATTGACTTTGCTTGTCAGAAGGTCGCAAAAGGGGATCACATGATCTTGGGACACAGCGACCGTCATAAATATGAACCAGTTGCCAAGCATCTGAATTTTGATCACATGGTCACAAGGGTCCTAATTTTGAAAAATGGTCATAAGTCACTTTTTTCATTGCCGTTGTAACTTCAAGCAGTCACTAAATGAACTGTTGTAAATCTAGGACTGTATTTTAATTTCATTATTAAATTCCTTCCCCACCTTTCTGTTTATACTAATGTTCAAGTCAGTTTACAGCAATAGACAATTCCAATTATAAAATGGAATGAAGTTAATGCAATTAAAAGCAATATGAAAAATATTAAATACCGTATTTTTTGGCGTATAAGATGCACCTTTCCCCCCCCAAAAGGGGGTGAAAATTTAGGTGCGTCTTATACACCGAATGTAGCCCTGCCCACTCAGTGGCCCCCACCCTTTGGCCTCTGCCTCCCAGCAGTTTACCTCTTTGCAGCAAGCAGCAAGAAGAAACAGCTTTCTACTTCAGCACAGCCTAATTAGCGCAAGTTGATTGGATCGGCCTCCCGACTCTCAGCTGATTTGCTCTCAGCTGTTTTGCACAGGGCTCTGCTGCTTGCTCCAAGGAGGTAAATTGCTGGAGCAGATTTTTTTTTCGTTTGTGCTAATCAAGCTATGCTGAAAACGAAAATGAAAGTAAAGCAGGCTGTTTGCTGTAACAAGGTAAAATTGCTCAGAGGCAGAGACAGAGGGAGATTTCTTTTTTCTTCTTTTCCCCACCAAAAAAGGTAGGTGCATCTTATACTTCAAAAAATACGGTAATTGAGAATGAACAGTTTGGTGAAAACAGCAGTCTTTTTCTATCTTTCTAAATTCTTGGGAGAGCAAACACCAGCAGTATCTCTTTAGGGATGGGAACACTTTCCATAATCTGGGACAAGGTCATTTCTTCACAGACCTGATATCTGATTTTCTATCTAGCAGAAGGGACATCTTCAGAAAGAAAGATAAAACCATTTTAAGCTAAATTTACTGGATCCTTCTTGGCAAATGTTTACAAAAGAAGGACCAACTCAGTGCTGAATATGAATCTAGTTTTAGGAGTTAAGGAAGATTTTAAAATGACATTGTGTCCTCAGCTGACCCTGCAGTGGTTACAGATTATTGGTTGGAGAAAAATCATGCAAGCTTCGGAAACTTTTTTTAGTACTTTTTTGGTACTTTTTCCCCCCAGAATTGTTTCAAAAATCTTGCCAGTTCTTTGGAATAACTATCAATTTATTTTGTAATTTCAAAAGCATATACTTTTTTTTAAAATAGTCAAACGTATTTGATTCTTGTTGCAATTATATTCTGATCCCTTAGGGATCAGCCCTATTAAAGGAAGCATCACATCTAGGAAACATTTGGGTTTTCAGCACAAAATTGTTAGGAATAAAAAGACCCAAAACTAAGAAACAATCTGAAAATTAGGTGGTCAGCCATAACACACAACTGTTGGGTTTTTTACTAGGTTTTAATTGTTTTAGCAATGTAGTTTACAAAGTGGGATGAGTTGCTTCTGCTAAAATAGGGGGAGTCAGAAATCCTTAATTTAGCACAATTCCATTCTACTTTCAGTTTACCACCCTTGCTTAAGGTTTTGGCACACTATGGGTGAGGACTGTTAGCAATCAGTGGCATGGAAGGCTAATAGCAACAGCAGACTTCACAGTGCTTTACAGCCCTCTCTAAGCGGTTTACAGAGTCAGCATATTGCCCCCAACAATTTGGGTTCTCATTTTACCCACCTCGGAAGGATGGAAGGCTGAGTCAACCTTGAGCCTGGTGAGATTTGAACTGTCAAATTGCAATTCAAATCAACCTACCAGTCAGCAGAAGTATCCTGCAGAACTACATTCTAACCACTGTGCCACTGTGGCTAATAGATAACTGATGGAAGGAACCTTCTATGGAGGTGGTTTCTAAGCTAGAATACTTCTCCATTCTGCAACATGTGTTTATTTGCTTTATTTTTTATTTGCATCTATTCACCAATTTCCTCAGTCAATAAAAGAGGAAATATTTCCTTTAAAGGAAGATTTGGAAAATCATCTGGTTGGAACAAACTGAAGTGCAAATTACTGATCTTTTGAAAATCACTTTGGTGCGGCCATTTTCATTTTTTTTTTGTCTGACGTGGAGCTGTGAATGATGATAGCTACCACAACTGGGCTGAACATTTTTGGACAACCACAAAATGGCAGCAATACCTTATTAATATGTTTGCTGCCATCTAATAGTCATCTGGATTTACGTAGCACAAATACATACAGGTAGTCCTCGACTTACAACAGTTCGCTTAGTAACCATTCGAAGTTACACTGAAAAAATGACATGACCATTTTTTACACTTATGACCATTGCAGTATCCCCATGGTTAAGATGGTGGACTAGGAGTAGGTAGATCCAGGTTCTAGTCTTCCCTTAGGCATGAAAGCCAGCTGGGTGACCTTGGGCCAGTCACTCTCTTCCAGGTAAGACTGGGAAGTAAAAAAAACCAACAACAACCTACCAAATCATGTCAACGTTAACCTTTCTGCAAAGGTGGCTGAAGAAACTGAATGGACCTGACCAGGAAGTGATCAGGAATCAAAACTGATTCAAAAGTACTTTGATTTCTTGTCTAATCATGAGTGACAATCAAATGTTAAGATTATTTAACCAGACAGTAAGAATTATTTTAAGAGATGGAAATTCATCTACTAAAAATAAGAAATCTTCTCAAGAAGGATTGTGTGATACTTTTGATTCTGTTTCAAAAGCATTTTTTTTCAGAGTGCTATGGAGGGTGAATTTAGCAGCTGCCTGCAACTCTTTAAAGCACACAGGTGCCAAACTTGATAGTGTCATGGGCCAGATTGTGACATATCACGACATTTTTTGCCTTTGCGGAGCCCGGGTAGGCGTGGCCTGCACATGGCGTATCTGCCCCGTCGGCCACCAGTTTGACAGGCCTGCTTTAAAGCCACTGTGACTTCTCTTGGGACAACATCCGTAGCTACCATGGAATTACAGAAATAGGCGCAGGTGCCTTAAATAATTCAGCTCCTTTTGCATTTCTGCCCCATTCTGAAGCACCTTTGGGGAAGAGAATTTGAAACCCTACACATACCTATTATGTCTAGGCTAGTGTTTGTTGATATTCTATATATTTATTTACTGGAAGTCAACATCAATAAATTCAGTGAGATTTCCTTTGTAACAGGCATTGATTGATTGTCCTGTTAATCTCAAACAATGAGAATGAAAGCAGTTTTTGCAATTTGTGTTTCCTCATCCATCCAACCATTCCCCCCCACCCCCACTTCTCTTTCCTGGTAGAGGATATTTTTCAAGATGCACATTTCCTGGGTTTGCATGACATACTAAACCGCAATGTAGCCAAACACATTTAAGCCCTAACATTCCGTTTAAACTTAACTCACGTGATTTAGGGGTCAGTATGTTGTGTATATCCAGAAAATAGAGTAATGGAGTAAATCCCAGTTAACTGTAGGTAAAAAAAGTATGACAACACAGTCATGCATAGCTACTCATTTGATAAAAAATGTAAATTATGATTATGTGACTTATTTGTTCAAGAGCCCTTTTGTAAAACTAAATGGATCCTAGGAATATCAGGCTAGGGAAATATTATCTATGTCCTCATACAATATTTTATCTCCCAGAGATTAAAAAAAAGTCTGAGAGAGATAATCAATACTGGTATTTGTAACAGGGTGTGAGAAAAACCTTGGGAGAAAGAGCTGCAACCTGAACAATGGATAGACTAGGGCAGGGGTGTCAAATTCAATTTCACTGAGGGCTGCATCAGAGTTGTGTTTGACCTCGGGGGACCAGGGGGGGTGGCATGTCCAGGTGGGTGTGTCCAGGAGGCATGTCCAGCTCAATATCACTTAAGTCTGGGGCACCTGTGATGACCCGGGTGGCCACTCCAGGCTGTGTTTTTGGCTGGGACGGCCTCCTGCACTGCTCTGCCAGCAAAAATGGGCACCACCCCCAGCCACTGTTTTTGCTGGCAGAGGGCTGTAGGAGGGCATCACACCGGAAAAAGGAGCCGGGGGGGGCACGTTAAGGTCACCTGGGGGTTTATCTGTGTCATCAGGGTAACCTGAGTGGCGCAAATTGATGTGGAGCCTTCTTGGAACTGTTGAAAGGCCATCTATGTCAAAACTGAACAGCCCTCTCTCAACAGAGGGGGAGGGATACAACATCACCTATCTCCAATCTACACACAATCCTTTCAACAGTTCCAAGAAGGCTGCATACCAATTTGCACCACTCAGGTGACCCTGATGACACAGATGTGATCTTAACAACCTGCTAAAAGAATGCAAATGACCAGCTGTCTGCAAGGAGTATAAATCCTTCCATTTCCCACCATCCAGTCAGAGCTGAAGAAGCTTCTTGGATAAGAAGTGAAACGTCTTCGAAGAAAAACCAGAAAGTCCAGTTGCCTCTTGAAAAAAGCACCTTTGGGACAACCATGACCTGGATGATTGAGAATCTCCATAGACACTTAACAGAGAAAGAAACTTAGGAAGGACCTGCCCTAATAGATCAAGCAATTGAATAATTATGTTAGAACCAGTCAAACCAATAAAAAAGATTTAAGGATTTGATTTTTCTGAGTTCTGCAGCTGGCAAGCTATTCCCAAAAGCAAGGGATAGAGTAGAAGCCTGTACATACAGCTTTCTTCCCAGGATACAGCAATGTAGGATAGTTCTCCATTAGCCAAAGTTTTCCAATTCATCTGAATTAAGGGATACTGGTCATTAAATGGGGTTAAAAAGCACAGGACATTAAGCCACTTTAAACTGAGGTTAAATTTCCTAGATCATTCCAAGGTTTGCAAGGACAGGCTACCTGTATAACTGATTGAAAAATTCCTATATTGATTGCTGAGCATTATAAACTGGAAAGGGAAATAGTTATGGATGGACACAGCTTATCAGCAGGCCTGTTATATTTAAGAGACAATCAACTTGTTATTATATCTTATCTTGGAAGGTTGGTTTCATATCAAAGTAATCCATGGTGCAGTTTGTTTATTTAATGAGTTGTGCAAACCAAAACACAATGTTTGTAAATCATGATTTTTTTTCTTGCTATATTATCTGAACTCAACTAATTCTTCTTTATTCAGGACATCATTGTTAAATAAATCATACCTAAACTTGAGCTATGAACTAAGAAATGGTTACGCATAGACATGTGTGCACATGTGCGCGCACCTACAGATACACACATTCCACTTGGATTTAAATTGTGAAAAGTTTCAGATTGTTTTACTATTCATAGACTGCATACCGTCAATTCAGAAAAAAAATTAGTAAAGAAACATAGGTTTGGAGCCATATTGACAGTACCTTCCAAAGGAAGTAGAAATGTTTTAGCAAGCATACAGTACTTGTTTCCTGTATAGATTTAAGCACTTGCTACAATAAGTTAGACATTACATTTTATTTATGTTCTCAGCTAATCTACCTATAGTCTCATTTACATAGCAATGCTGCTGGTGGAGATAAAACATTTTGGCCATACTAGAAAAAAGAGGTATGCTCATTTTCTGATTTCATTTCAGCTTTAATAAATGGAAAGTCTGGTTTCCAAAGATTTTGGAAAACCTTCTTTCTTGCCAGAATAAAATTGAAATCCTAATAGCTCTACAATGCTATGCCCATGTAACTGTGCAAGGTTTATACATTTCATTATCAGCTCCTATTTCACCAAAGAAATAATTCTAAACCAGGTCATAATATCTTTTCACTATATCCATCCTATACATGTTGATGTACAGTAGTCAGGCAAAATTGCTTGTTATTTCTGAATCCCTTTGTAAATGTGATTCAGTCACACAACTTTTAACCAGAGAACAAGCCAAAAGAACTACAATTCATTCCCCTAGTTACCCTAGTCTGGATGAAGGGAATCATAAGCCACGCATGAACTCTTGCCAAGAAAACTTCACAGACAGGTCCATGCAGTCAGCAAGAGTCAAGCTCCAGCTGAGAAATTTTTTTAGATAGGCTAGCATTCAAAAGAGAAAGCAAAATAATATGCAGGCATGAAAACAACTGAGCCAAAGATACATTTTTCACCGTCTATGCAGAATCTGCTTTTGAAAAGACCAAGGAAGACAACTGTAAATATGTAGAATATACCGGTGAAGGCAAATCTTGTACAGATCCATAGGTGGGGAAAATCTCTATAGAAACTTAAGCTCAGGTAGAAAACCAGAAGGAATTAATGCAACAGTGATTCCTAAAGCAGACTGGTAGGAACGAAACGTATCTTTAAACTATGACCTGCAGTAACTTTTGCAGAGAAATCAAATGTGTGCTAAAGCTGAGTGGTTTTTGTTCATGATCAGAGACAGGTGACTGGGTATTGTTTGAGTTTCAAATCACAAGCTCCCCCTCCCTCCCAAACCAATAAGGCATTTCTCACCACTAACCATGTTAGGTTGAATTGCTGGCAGTTGGAAGTTCTGCAGCGACTGAAACATTTTAAGTTCTCCATTCCCACGCCTTATGGGGAGAGATTGAAAGAATCAACTATTGGGCACTTCCACACTGGACCCCTAAGCTGTTACAATTCTGCGCTAATGATGGCTGGACTTAAACCAGCTTAGAAAATTCTTTCAGATTGGGCTGCTTGACCAGCAGGCTTGCACAACAGCCCCCCACTAAAAATCCCCCTGCTGTTCTGCCTTCCCCAAAGTTTTGTAACAAGAAAGCAACCCCAATCCAATCTGTGTATCAGTGTCATTTTGTACATATGTGCTTTTGAGAAACAGTTTGCATTTAAAAGTTTAAGCATTTTTTTAATGGTGCTGCAGGATGGCAAACATCTCATTCCCTTCCCTTAGGTGAAGGGAAATTCCTGCCACTACGCTCAATGCACAGTTTTCCTAGAAGAAATTAAAACACAGCAAAATAAATTAAAACACAGTTTAAGCTACCAGAAGCTGGAAAATACCATTTGAAATACGGTATAAGAAAATACAGGTAGAAGTGCAGACGAGACAAGTAAAAGACGGTTATCATCCATTCTTCTCTTCCAGAAAACGTTGGTGGCCCGTGCTCACAACAGGACAGTGTAGATATGCACAGTATTTAGCTAGAAAAGATAATTCTTATGGGTGACATAACACTTCGGATACTACAATGGTCACATGCAGAAGTTGAAAAAACTTTTCTCAGCTGCCTCAGATGGCATGATTAGATTTAGCAAACTTCAAATTCAGAACAATACCAGTTTTCAGCTGATCAGGAGGAACTTCTTAGGAATAAAGAAAGCTGGATAATACAGACAGTCCTCAACTGTCATTACAGTTCATGTAATGACCGTTTGAAGTTACAACGGCACCGAAACAAGTGACTTATGACCGTTTTCCCACACTTACAATTCATGGTCAGGTGATCAAAATTCAGACCCTTGGCAACTGACTCATATTTGTGACGGTTGCGGCGTCCCCTGTTCATGTGTTCATCTTTTGAGACCTTCTGATAAGCAAAGTCAATGGGGAAGCCGGATTCACTTAACAACCCTATTACTAATTTAACAACTGCAGTGATTCACTTAACAACTGTGACAAGAAAGGTTGTAAAATGGGGCAAAAGTCACTTAACAAATGTTTCACTTAGCAACAGAAATTTTGGGGTCAATTGTGGTCATACATCAAGGACTACCTGTAAATCAGAAACTAGGGAGTTTGTATTGTAGACACTTCTTTGCTATAAATGTTCAGCTCATTTGTGAAAATGCTTCTGTTCTGGATTCCCTAAGTTAAACAGAAAAGTGGTCTTTTGGTATTCATGCAATTTTCTTAGAAACAATTAGGATGATATGGTAGTGGTGGGGGAATTCTTCATTTTTAAAAACTTCCTGTTCTGGTTTATAACTCCTATATACCAAGCAGAGACAATTCAGTCAAGATCAATTGACAAACTCTGTATCACTTCCATATATATATTCTCTATTAGGTCATTCCATCCCACTTTCTCATTTTTCCAAAATGTTTTTCATTTAATTTAAGTATATATTTAAATAGAGCCTCAAGGTATTCTGATGCATTGAGCCAAGAACTGTTCTGGAATATTCAAAAAGTATACAAATCAATTGTTAATTAAATTCTGATAGACATGTAAGTCCATTAAGTCAGAACACCCAGTGGTCAAATATTCAGGCATGTTTTGGTAGCTATGAATTTTATTTATTTATTTATTTTTTGCTCATTAGATTTCCCAGCAACGCAAGGAGACAAATTATCAGTTCCTTCTAAATGAATTTCAACTTTCATTCTCACTCAATCTGAAACAAAATAATAATCATTTTCATAATTAAGGTCTATTAATGTTTCTGTATTGAACAGAAAAGAGGCGAAGGACATGATGTAAAAAAACCCTCTTTCAAATGCAGGAACACCTACAGGGTTTTTTAGATGAAAAATCTTTACATGCTGAATTCTGGTGAACAGAGAAAAAATGATAGGGGGGGTCAAGATAATCTTGTACAACAGGATTCCTTAACAAGAAAAATGAGCTAGTGACGTACTAACTTGTAATTAGTTTAGAAAAGTTGTGATGCTTTCCAGCAAACATGGTTTTTTTTAATGGTTGCCAATGACAGAGACAGAAAGTGCACCACAGTACTGTAATCACTTTCATTTCAACAGAGTTTGCATTGGGTTCTCTACAAAATCAAGAGAGAGACAATGTTCACCTACTGTACTAAATTATAATGTGGCTCGTTCAGTTTTAGGGTGTTATATGAACCCAGCCACTGCACCTTATACATATTAGCTAAACAGGTTGCATGAAGCCAATTGTAGTTTATTTCATAAAGCACTATAATGCAAATCGTAGATTATCGTATGAAACTAGTCTTAAGAGTATGTTACCTGAAATAATAATATCAGTGATTCGACGATTAGTTCGATACCTCAGGAATCTTAAGATAAGAGTATGCACTACATGCTTAAGTCAACTTTTGCCTGAAGACTGCTTTCATCTTCATCTTAACATAATGAACTTGACTGATTAGGTCAAACATCAGTTAAGTCCATCTTATTTCCCACTGACACGGAACAGATGTTCTCGGAAGCCCTTAGGCCTAGGGCTAAGGTCCTATCTATCTGTATCTATTACAGAAGCTGTGACTGGATTGATGGTAAAGTAGCAAAGCAGAAAAACATGGATAGCGCAGAAGAGAAGACAGAATGTTCTAAGATCTGTTTGGGATAGAGGCTGGTTGCTAGACTTAATTATCTTGTATAAATTCCACAAACAGCATTGCTAAATCAATCCAGCCCCAGCATGCCAGTAGAATAGCTGCTAAGTAAATCTATTCCCAGCACATAGCTTTCCATCTAAATCACGTTCTCTTGATTTCCGGTTTAGCTAAACTTTTTCGTTGTTGTTGTTTCTTGCATATTTGCATAACGCTGTTTTAAACTTTAGACATGTTCTCCCCCCCCCCGCCTTTCAAAACACTGTTTCATGAAGGATCATTTTTGCACACTCCTCTTTGCCATTTGTTTGCATCTTCGACACAATTCTCTGCCTACCCACTTCCTCTTATTTCACGTCCTTCCATTTTTTTTTCTGCTCAAGTGAAAAACGATTCATCCACAAACTACAAGCTCTCTTTTGCTATTTTCCAGATTGAATGGTTTAAAAAAAGCCTTCACAAAAACCTTTCCATACATGCTGCAGTTTATGCAAGGCCCAAGAAAATGACCGTCTGTAACAAAAAAAAGAACTATTTCAAATGAGAAACGATTCCTCCTACCTACCTATTTATTGTCAGGGAAAGCAAAGCCACATTTGGTAAGGTTTTTCTTCTCTGGACAATTCAGAATTAGGGTAACTTGCTGCCTCTTTTCTTCTCTGAACTACAGTCTCCATAAACTATTCTCTCTAAGCCCTTTTTATCCAACCATTTCCTTATAATCCAACGTTGTACAACCTTATCTGTATCTGGAACCTCGGAACAGCTTTGCCACAAGTCAGCTCTGTCCAACTGCTTGTCCTTCTACAATCTACTCAATCCACAGCTTTAAATATAGAAATTACTTTGTCTCACTTCCTTGTAATCCTGTCCCTTGGTCAGTTTCCTTAGTTTCCCTCTCTCCACATATTCTCCCACACTGGAAAGTATCTCTAGAACTTTTTATCTCACAAGTTCCTTTCTTGTCTCTTCCTCCATTTCCCCTTTCTCCAGGTTCCCTTTTCTTGCATGTCAGCCACGTTTTCTCTGAGACGATAGTTCCTTAGGTTCTCCATATTTCGTATGATTTCCTTGAGAAAATTATCTTGAGCCTGAGGCTTAGCTGCAGTGGTGCTCTCTCACCCAAATTTAGCATTTTCCCTTCCCTCATAAAACGAGGATTAAATTGTTCTAAGTCAGATCCTTGCTCTCTTGACTTTTGACAGATTTGTGAACGACCCTCTGCCACTACAACCAATGTCACATGCATTCTAGCTCAACTGCACCAGCCTCAAAACTTTATCCCTCTTATTTAGTGAACAGCCCAAAACAGTAGCTGCAAAATAAGGAAACAGACCTGGGATGGCTTCAACAGACGGTATCAGTTCTCTCTGAAGCTCACTTCAGCTTTTCTACTCATTTCCTGTCAGCGCAATATATGACACCAGAGTTCCGTATTGCACCTTGTTCAACGAAATAATAACATTGCCCCATCCTCCATCTAATTTGCTTCTTTAGAAGATTTTTACTTCACTTTTTTGTTTTTTGTTTCTATATAATATGCCACAGCGTGTGGGAGTTTTTTTGTTTTGTTTTGTTTTGCCTTGGCTCCTTGGGGTTCACTGTTTTGCCACAACTCCTTGGGGTTCACTAAAATTAAACAACAAACACACGGAAAGAATTAGGACTGTACAGGCATGTCTTTGGGTCAGTCTCATGCTAAAGACCTCAATATGCATGGCTGTGATGAAACCCTTTTCAGTGCTGACTCATATACAGTACTGTATACAAAACTGTGCTCCCTGGCCACCAAGACAGGACCACACAAATGGGAATGAGCACATGGACACACACAAACCATACCTTACTTCCAGCAAATCCCATTGTTATTTCCATAATTTTCTGCAGTCTGATCTGCTTTGTTGCTCAATAGAGTTGTCCTCATTTTCCAAATCTGTCTCAGCATGAAAATAGCTAATGGGACTTTTGAAAAAGACCTATGCAACAGGAAGAATAAGCAACATTTTCGAAGAAAGTTATCTGTCATCTAACAAGATCTCATTAGTAAAAATGTTAAGTCCAGTTTGGATCACTTAAAAGAAAATTGGGCAAGGGCAAAACCCAGTTTAACAATATAAAAACACACCCTGGGAAATATTTTCTCTTCTGTTTCTATTCCTAAGTCATGCAAATATGACACAATGTCATTGAAGCTACCCAATTTTTCTTTGAAGTACACCTCTACAGAATCATGTTATAAAATGCCTGGGACAGAATGGAGGAAAAATACAGAATAACAGAGTTGGAAGGGACCTTGGAAATCCCCTGCCCAAGCAGCAGACCCTCTACCATTCTAGGCAAGAGGCTGTCTAGTCTCTTCTTTAAAAGCCTCCAATGATGGAGTACCTACAACCTCAGAAGGCAAGGTTTTCCACTGGTTAATTGTTTTCACTGTTAGGAAAGTTCTCCTTAGTTGCTTCTCTCCTTGTTTCGTTTCCATCCAATAGCCATAAAATGATACCTCAAGAAATAAGAGGGGGTGGTGGGGGGAGGCCAGACCTGAAAATAGCAAACAAAGCTGCAAACTCTCTGCAGAAATTTATGACCAGAAGTAGCAAGTGGTGTATTAACCCAGAATTTGTTAACCAATGCACTACTTAGTCATCTAACAATAGGCTAAGCAATACCTTAATGCATTAGTTACCGTAATTCATATGTAAACTGCATTTGTGACAAACAAGGCATATGTGTTTCTTTCCCCTTTGAGACTTTGCTAAAACATTTTAGGCTGCCTTCTCCATACAATTTAACATGCCTCATGTGAAGCTCCCAGGAGTATCTATTTGTAGTGTGTCTATGGAGATTCTCAGTCATCCATGTCGTGGTTGTCCCAAAGGTGCTTTTTGAAAGGCAACTGGACTGTTTTCTCTTTTCTTTCTTTGAAGACATTTCGCTTTTCATCCAAGCAGCTTCTTCAGCTCTGATTTTAGATTGAATTAGATCTGAATTTAGATCTGATTTAGAGCTGAAGAAGCTTCTTGGATGAAAGCGAAATGTCTTCAAAGAAAAAAAAATCAGAAAGTCCAGCTGCCGCTTGAAAAAGCACCTTTGGGACTATTTGTAGTATACACTCTTGTAAGCTTTTGTATTCTTTTTGTACTCTTTTGGGATTAGGGGATGGAGACGTACAACCATTATTTCTCTGTGTTATTTCCCCTGAATTCAATCAGCTCCTATTCTGTAAGGCTACAGGAAATTATTACCAACTGAATTGTCTTAATTGATAGAAGTGGCCACTTATTTGTATTGCTGATAAAGTCATTGTGCCGTCAGCCAAACAATGTCAGCTGGCGACCCCCAGGGGGAGAGCCTTCTCTGTGGCGGCACCTGCCCTTTGGAATGATCTTCCCCCGGAGATACGTAGGATCCCAGATCTCCGTTCTTTTCGCTGTGCCCTCAAAACTTTTTTATTCCATCAAGCCGGGCTGGCTTAACTTCCTTTTTAGTTTTTTAAATTGGAAATTGATTTTATCTGGGGTGTCTTAAATTAAGGGGCCAAAACTTGTTTAATATATTTTTAAATTGTTTTAAATTTTGTATGGTATGTTTTTTACTCTTTGGCTGTTCACCGCCCTAAGTCCTTTGGGAGAAGGGCGGTATAAAAATCTAATAAAATAAATAAATAAATAAAATAATTGTACTTATGACTTTATCAGTAGTTTAATTTGGGGACTCTTATTGTTGGGAACTGTAACTGTATCATTGATGTTTTATTGTTATGAATATAATCCACCAAGGGCAATTGCAGCAGCCCCTGCCCCCAAATCAAAGAAAACATTTCAATTGTACAAATAAATATTCATATCCTATTAGGCTGGGCAGAAAAAAAGGTGTTTTTAAAAAAAATTATGGGTTTAAAAGAATATATGCAATGCTAGTATATAAATGCTCAAACTTCATCTCCAAGTAAGTTAAGTGGAATTTATGTAAAAAGTAACATGCATAGAAATGCACTTCATGACAGGAATAATCCATGCCTGTTTTGTGGTGGGCTATGAACCATTTGGGAAAGGTTTGAGACCTTTTTAGTCTAATTACTCTTGAACAATATCTTATTTTAACATTCATTGTAAAAATGCTATTGCAAAAAGATGGGAAACAGAGACCCATTGGAAGGTTGCAATGTTACACCTGCTCCCAAAAATGGCTGCCCAGATAGCCATGTTCAGTCTTATCATCTGACTAGACATCATGAACTATGCTTTCTCTCCTATTTTTTCTATCATTTATTTTATTATTCAAAACTCAGAAGAAATAAGCACGAGCTGCACCAGGCACACATGGACAGAAGTCTCACTTGGAAATCAGGTCTGAAACGAAGACCGCCAAAAGGCAGTCATTTCTGCTCGAACAACTATTTTTTTCTGTAAAAATTCAAAATAACCTCTTTTGAGAAAGCTGCTTACAGTAGAACTCTGCAGCATAAAAGAAGCTGAAGGGAAGTTGAAGAGTTCAGGAAGTTTCTTGATGTTTGTTCAGAGACACTGCCTCGTTGTCTTGCGTTCGGCTTAAAATCGATCTAATTTTTACAAACTTGAATTAAAAATGTGAGTGCTCTTTGTTGACAATAATGGGACTTTTTCCTAGGGGAAATCTGCCAGCTGACGCTGTTCAAGGTTTGGGCAGTGGAAGGAAGAACCATTAGTACCAATCTGCAAATTGGACTCAATACCACGTCCAAAAACACAGTTTTCACTACTCCCTCATGGCTAAATGTCAGAGGTGAAATTTTGTCTCTTTTTACTATGAAAAATCCATCTTAAACATGATAGGGAAATGTAGGGAATAGGAGATTCAAAGCTGTTTCTCACAGCAAATAAAGTGGAATGTACAGTTTTAAGCCAAATTCATAGTAAATAAGATGATCAGGGTTGCACTGAGGAATTTTTCCAAATCTACCTGGACATGTCAATGATAGATTCTAGATCAGAGGGAGGCAGCTATGGTCTCTTTACAACCTGTGAACTTCAACTCCCAGAATTCCTGAGCCAGCATGGGAGTTGAAGTTTACAGGTCGTAAAAGGTCCATAGTTGCCCATCCCTGATCTAGAACCTCCTGCATGCACTACTACTGAGATACAACTCCAAATTTATTAAATTTACTGGAGATGAAATTTTAGAGCTGACTGATAAGCTATTTGTTGGACCAAAGAAGCTAATGCTAACTTAGAAGATGCATGATATTAAATCATCTTATTAGACTTTCTAGCTCAGTATTACATGCCTGAGCTAACATACTTTGTTAAACTATGGCATATCAAACTATAGTTCATGAGAAGAACCTCAACTAACTAGGTTCACATAGCATGTTACACCTAAAACCAGATGATGGCTTAGTGTGGTATAATATATGAACTCATTCAGTGACTGGTAAGAGTCTTAACTATTTGTGGCTGCTGTTTTTTTAATTATGAGTCACCTCCTTTCACGAAATACCAATGACTGAAACCTGCTAAGTACAAAGGTAGAAAGGTTGCAAATTATTTATATCCCCTCTGCATAACCATTATTTTCATGCTCTGTGGTATTAACAGAGAATACAACCATCTGCCATTTAGCAAAAGGGTCCCCAGACATTTAAAAATTAGCTTCCATTACATAATGGGGAAAACATCTATTGTGTACAATAATGAATTGGGAGATATTCCCTTATCAAATGGGATTGTTATTTTGACATAGCCCCTTAGGGACTAAAATGTGGCAGAATGGACGTTGACTTACCTGAACGTCCCTTTTATGAGCGCTGTGAACACCATCCATTGCTGGGTAATTAACCTTCAGGTTTGGCAAACAACTGAGTGAGAGCTAAAAAATTTTATTACCCAAGATGCAGTTTGGCCACTCCCCCAATCCCATGAACCCAGTCTGAACGAAGACAAGAGCAAACTACGAAGGATCAACCAACATAATTTATTAAAACAGAAAAAAATGCAATCAAAACCAAAACTAACCGGCAGGAAGCCCAAACAGCTATATGGGAGGGAATGGATGGTGTTCACAGCGCTCATAAAAGGGACGTTCAGGTAAGTCAACGTCCATTTTCCTGAGCGCTGTTCACACCATCCATGGCTGGGATATACCCAAGCTTAGAATTCCAGGGAGGGAG
>JANHZT010002298.1:199289-211186 GCA_032468215.1 Stegonotus admiraltiensis
AATTTAGCTCTCACTCAGTTGTTGCCAAAGCTGAAGATAACCCAGCCATGGATGGTGGGAGCAGCGCTCAGGAAAAGTGAACAAGTCCGCAAGCAACTAAATCCAAAGAAGAGTGACAAATAAACTGTCAGGAAGCTTGATTTCCTAAGACACTTCAAAAATAATCATATTATTTGGCAAGTATGCTTGGGACTTCTTACATTGTTCCATCAGCAATGCTAGCACCGTTCCTTCCAAAGACAGACACTGAGGAGAAAGCATCTCTTCCCATGGAGACTCTCTACTGATTTAAGGCCCTGATTTTCCTGAGTCTTTGATTGCAAAGCGGGCAAGTTTTTATAGGCAGAAGAGGCTCTTTCCGGCAGTCTGTACAGGCAGAAGTAGGACAGGTGTGCTTATTCCTGTATCCCTGAAGGAATACCAGTAGCTCTCACGTTCCTGTTCATTCAGTTTCAAGATGGTTTCCCTCCATTATTGTATTCTCAATTAATGTAAAGAATACCCCCACAGATACATTATTATTAGCATATGGCATTGTTACATTAGCCAGGAGACTATAGTGCTAATGCAGAGTCATGCCAATTTACTAACTCTACTGTGGGACAAGCTCACACAGTTCCCAAGGTGCGTCGCAGGAGGGCAAGCTAGGTTCGCACTAGAAAGACAAACAGCAGCATCCAAAGCCCCCCTCCTTCCACCAGAGCCACCTCACAAATGAGCAGCTCATCTCCCCACTGAAATAGAATCTATTTATCTACTTGCATAAAACATGCTTTCAAACTGCTCAGTGAGCAGTAGCAGAGGCAAGTGATGGGAGCTCACTTCACCATGCAGTGTTGGGCTTCGAACCTGCTGGAGCAGAGACCATCTCCAGTGTCATTAAGCCACTGAGCCATTGCATCTCTTTAGATACACTATTGACTGGTAATCAAGGTCGACTCAGCCTTCCATCCTTTCAAAGGTGGGTAAAATGAGGACTCGATTTGTGGGGGCAATAAGCTGACTTTGTAAATATACAGAAGTATGAAGGCTATTGCTTAATGCATTGTAAGCCGCCCTGAGTCTCCAGAGAAGGGCGGCATATAAATCAAAGCAAAAAAAAAAAGAAAATTTATTGGGGGTAGAAACAGCTTCCTCTTGAATAAACCCAAGAGTTGATCACTTACTTCCCATTTACTGTGGGAACACAGAGATACTAAGATTTTTCCCAGAATCAAACTCAAGCAACTTTATTGACAACAGCAGGGAAGTGTTTGCCATTGCTTTTTTCTGGGATTTTATTTTATTTCCAGGTTTAGCCAGGTGGCCTCCCATTTAAATAATAACAAGCCCAGAGCCTACACAGTTCTGAAGCCAATAGCTGCACACTACCGGTAGTTCAGATAAGATTTAAAATGAAAGACATAACACTTACAATACCTTTTTTTTTACCTTTCAAGTTAGTCTTGACTCTTGGCCATTTTCTGGACCCTACAGTTTTCTTGGCAAGATTTTTTGGAAGTGTTTTGCCACTGCCTGCTTCCTAGGGCTGAGAGAAAATGATTAGCCTAAGGTCACCCAGCTGGCCTTGTGCTGATGGCAAGACTAGGATTCCTAGTTTCTAGCCTGATGCCTTAACCACTGCACCAAACTGGCTGTTTCATGACACAGCTGATGAATAAACGAACATTCTATTCCATCCAACATGTTTAATTACATAAAATTCTCTTCACCCCTGAAAACAAATCCAGAGGCAAATTCATTTTATCTAACTGAGGCACATCTAAGAGAAAGTGAAGTTGTTTGTTCACCCTTGTCTGAAGCGGGATTTTTCTGTCTAATCTATGAAAGAGGAAGTCATTGATGAAGTATATAAAGCCAAAGCAGATCGCAAACACAATCCTTTCTCCTGTCAGAGTTTATTTCTTCCCTTTTAAACATTCAGTCTTCCTAACCAGGGCAACTTCCACACTAACTTTTCAGCAGTGCTCAAGTTTATATCCTCACGAAAGTACAGAGGTTCCTATTAATTCATCACTAAACAAGCAACAAGATCCAAATGCTCTTTTCAAAATTAAGCTTTTTTTTTGGAGGAGGTATCCTTTCCCCAGGAATCACAGAACAAACTTGTTGGAGTTTGACCAACAAGCCATGACCAACACAAAATAGGCCAGGAAAGTAGTATACCCAAGGATAATCAAGAGGCTGATTTTATGAACACGAGCAGAATATTAAGCTTTCTCCAACTCAAAACCCCAACAGATGTGCCGAGACCAAAACTTCCAAAAAGGGTCCCAAGGAGCAGGTTATAAGAATATTTGGACATGGCCAGTGATGTCATTGTATTACCAGGATGGGCAGAGTCAAAAGAGTTGGCTTTTTGGAGAGTTTCGGGGAAATTAAAGGAATCATGGTTTTCCCACTTGCAATGTATGGCTGTGAAAGTTGGACCATAAGGAAGGCTGAGTGCCAAAGAATTGAGGCCTTTGAACTATAGTGCTGGAGAAGACTCAAGTCCCTTGACTGCAAGGTGATCAAACAGGTCAGTCCTAGTTGAGATCAACCCTGACAGCTCTTTAGAAGGCCAGATCCTGAAGATGAAACTCAAATACTTTGGCCACCTAATGAGAAGGAAGGAGTCACTGGAGAAGAGCTGGGAACAATTGAGGGCAAAAGAAGAATGGGACAACAGAGAATGAGGTAGCTGGATGGAGTCACTGAAGCAGTCGGCATGAGCTTAAATATACTCTGGAGCATGGTAGAAGACAGGAAGGCCTGGAGGAACATTGTCCATGGGGTCGCGATGGGTCACGACTTCACAACTAACAACAACAAAAGGAATCATATAGGTATAGTCAAATGTAAAGTATCTTTTTGTCATTTGAACTCCTCCAAATAGATAAATGCTCCAATTTGTGCAGCAAGGAAATGTTTTAAGGGATGAAATGGATAGCTTAAACCTCTGCAAGAGTTATACACTTTCCCCTTTTAATCCTTCCCAAACAAAACCCAAAATTTTGGTGCCAGAGTGCTTTAGTGACTGGGGAGCAAAAAAGGATCCTGGCAGCCACCTGAGTTTTATATCTTTGTGCTGCAGCCCAATACACTTTAGGGAAACCTGGCAGGGAAGATAATTGTTCTCCATCTTTACTCCATCTTGCAAATATTAAACCACAGGGAAAGAAAAAAGATGAAATGCAAGGAAAATATTAAGGCTTGTTCAATTCCAATGAAAGAAGTTATCTGCATTTGAATCACAGGTTATATATTCTCTTTAATAGGGTAGTGGGCATGATCTACCATTAGCAACAACAGAAGAACATAGGCAGTGCCCTGCTGGATTGGACCCCTGACCCATTTACTCCAAGCAGACTGTTCTCACAGTTTAATGAACTGCACAAGGAAGCCAGCTCATTAATCTCCCAGCATATGGCCTTCAGAGACAGCCACACTGCCATCAAGGCCAATAGTGACTTGGGGTAATTTGCATGTTATCACAAGCATGTAAACATGATCATAGACTCTTTCACAGCTGTTTCACTACTAGTTTATTCAATGGTAATACTGAGTGTATCATCCACAGTTCCATAACAATACCTTATAACACTCTGAAACTAAGAAACCTGTAGCAAAACTATTTCTGTTCATCACAATTAAAAAAAAACCCTGCACATTTAACAACTCTTGCAACCAAAGAAAATAAATTAAAGACCATCTCACAGGGGAAAAACAACACATGGTTTTCTAGAATAAGTGAATACATCTGTGCGGCACATCTGCCCCAAATAACTTGTTTTTGCCTCCAGTATACTTAACTTTCGTTCATCCAATATCAAGGATTTTGTCAGCTTAACTTTCAGAGACATTCCATCTTTGTTTACAGTGTACTTACCAAACTGGCAAATTCAACCTGCTGCTTAGATTTTTTTGCTTTGAACTCAAGTTAAAAGCTTAAAGCTGAAGTTTTAAATCTGCTAAAGTTACCAACCTCTGAGTCTAAATCTCATGACTTTTCGTTTGACAGGATGGAATATTTTAGCCCAACAGATACAGTACTTAAAATACTTGGGAGTCTCCTTTGGCCCTAAACTCCTCCTCTAAAGTCTGCTCCAAGGGCAGAAGCAGAGCTAGTATTTTTACACTATAGGAACTGACTGGATTTTCAGGCTACGTTAAGCTATGATCATTATGTCAGATTATGTCAGATTCTTTTGGCTCTTGGTCAAAATATAAAAGCTAATTTGGTGTAGGAGTTAAGGTACCAGGCCAGAAACCAGGAGACAGTCAATTCTAGCCCCCTTTAGGCATGAAGGCCAGCTGTGGTGACTTTGAACCAGTCCCTCTCTCAGCCCAACTCACCTCACAGGGTTGTTGTTGTGGTGAAAATAGGAGGAGGCAATAGTATTGTGTAGGTTTGCCTAATTCATAAATGCATTTACATTATGTAATGTATTTACTTATACATGTATTTATAAATTGGTTATTTATAAAAAATAATAAGAGTGGGATAAAAAAATCCAACGAAAAACCCCAATTACGTTGTGTTGACCAAATCAGAAAAGATAGATTCAGCGAAGAGGCAAAAAAAAAAATCAGAAAAATGACATAGGGACTTGATGTACTGTGGATACAGCCCTAGAAAAACTCATTTTAATGGTTGCACACAAATTTGAAAAATAAATCTTTAAAAATTACATGTGACTATGGCTGGGTTTATGCACTAAATCATAACAGAGTTTACTTGATGTAAAACAGGCCTGTGGTTTGAAAACCATGGATTATGCTCAGAGTAGCAAGCAACTATGGCTTATTCAACAAACCATAGTTAAGCACCATAGCTTGATGGCATATGTAAACTCAGCCATTTTTATGGGAGAAAATGCACCAGTATTCACAGTTTTGAATGATCTACAAATAATAGTCTGAATATTACTCTTGCTTAAAAATTACTTTTGGAGATTAAATTTAAAATAACTTTAGTACAACTTTTCCCAGCCTGCAAATTCAATCATCTTCAGCAAGCACAACCTGAAAAATGGTGAATGGGCCCTATGGAATTTGAAGAAAAGCTCACCTAGGGAGATCAACTTGGTGAGAATTGTTTTGGTCAATGGAAATTCTCAAAGGGCAGCATATCCACTGGGGTCAATACAGTTATTCCCAAGAATGGGATCTAAAATTATAACCTCAAGTGCAAAGCAAAGAGTTGTACACTTTGAGATGCAAGGCATAACTTTATCAGCACCCAAATATGATCATTGCAGCTCATACTAAGATGACAATGTAGTCACCACTGAGGTGACAAATTCTTAGCCTAGGACTTTACTCATCACATTGACCCATCATTTTTCAAAGCACAGTTGCTAAATCTAGCACTACTGAATAAATCACAAGATGGGAAACAAAAACCAAACCAAGCCAAACCAAACCAAACAACATCATGGCTGATATATTGTGTGAATCTAAGTTTTGCCCCATTTTATGACCTTTATGCCACAGTTGTTAAGCAAATCACTGCAATTGTTAAGTGAATTGTATGGCTATTAAGTGAATCTGGCTTCCCTACTCACTTTGCTTGTTGGAAGCCAGCTGGGAAGATTACAAATGGTTGATCACACACTCCTGACGTACAACAATGGTCACAAATACAGGCCAGTTGTCAAGTGCCCAAATTTTGATAATGTGACCATGAGGATGCTGCAACGGACATAAGTGTGAAAAACAGTCATAATTCACTTTTTCAGTGCTATGGTAACTTTGAACGGTCGCTAAACAAATGCTTGTAAGCTTGTTCAGATTCGCCATTGCTGTACCAGACTTAACTCTCTGAGGCTCACTGTTTTTTTCCCTCACTACATCCTTCTAGTTTCAACACAGGCTGTCTCTACCTCAAGAACAAGCCGTGCAGCTTTGCAGACCACTAGAAACACAGTTGTACTGATTGCCCAAATAGCAAAAAGGAACAAACATTGCAACAGTTTCAATGCCCTCATTTCAGAGCATTTCCCAAGCAGTGTCAAGTTAGAAAAACTGCAGTAGTAGTTGTGAACATAATGGCCACATGAAATGGCCTCAACAGGAAACTGTCTTGTACCATGCCAGATCCGTGGTCCACCTGCATCCTTTGGGTAAGTTTATACATGACTCTAAACCCTGATAAGAGTTGGAACCTTAACTTAGAAGAAGTTGTGGGCCCAGCAGGGAAAAGGCCATGTCAGCTATGTAGGCAGGGCAAAATTCCCTCCTGGTTTCTAGAGTTGGCAGAGGTGCCTTTGTTTCCAAAATGGATTTATGGAACAATTTATGATGAGCACTTAGCTTTTCAAATTTTCTTCCCTCACAGTTGTACCAACAATAGCGCGGCGGGGGGGGGGGGAGTTTTGGGCCACAAGTGACTTAGTACTTGTGTGAATTAAGCTACTTGTGGCTTATTTAGAAAATGTGTTTAAAACAGATCTAACTTAACATACCATGATTGATACCCAACAACCCTCTGAGATTTCAGAGAGTAGCTTCTTTTGGTCCTACAGGATCTAGGGGTGCCAAGGATTAAACCTGAAATAGGTAAATATCTAAACCACAACCCTTTGGTTACAGTTAGGATCATAGCTTGGCTGTTGTATTCTGTTAGATACCAGGCTAGAAATCAGGAGACTGTGAGTTCTAATCTCAGTTTAGGCATGAAAGCAAACTGTGTGACTTTGGGTCAGTCATTCTCTCTCAGTCCAACCCACCTCACAGGGTTATGTTATGGAGGAAAATAGGAGGAAGAAATATTAGGTATGTTTGCTGCCTTGAGTTATTTATAAAAATAATAAAGGTGGGGTAAAATAAACAAATAACATCTGCTTAGAATAGCCATAAGAAGTTGGTTTTTAGAATTAGTCTGGGGGGAAAAATCAGGATGACATCAGATGGCAGCAAGGAGATTTTTTTTAAAATATATTTTTGCTCCTATTAGTGATTGCCTGATTACTGAAGATCAGTTACTACATTAGTGTGTAGAGCAATCACAGGTATTTCTCATTAAAGGAAATGCTTGCATGCTGCAGACTTAAGGATCAAGATGACCTTTTAAAAGCAGCAACAGATCCCAGAGACTTCCAAATGACTAGAAGATATAAGCCATCTTCAGATAAACCAAACCTCAAGAAAACTCACAAATAGTGCAGGACAACTTGATCCTTTGGCAACCTTGCAGAACTCTGCCTTTCATTTCAAGGCATTTCCTGTGTTGCGTTTGAGGTTTGTGGTGTTAAAAGTTCCAATGCTCATTCACACATGAGCTCCCACAAAATATATATATATATATATATTTATGAAACAAAAGGTCCAGCAGAAATCAACTAAAAGTGGTATCCCAGGTGCATTATGAGCTGTGTGCCTATGAGCTATATATCCCGTTCGGCATTTCCCATCTACCACTCCTTCCCACCTACCCCTTTTCCTTTTCTAGTCAATCTAACAAGCCTCCCCGGTTTCTTTAAGAGTGGAGATGACATCAGAAAAGAAATCTTACAAACTCTTGAATGCAACGACCATGGCTTGGGATCGGAACTTGACCACATTTTAGACAGTGACCGGGAAAAGGTTCTAAAATAGTAAAACTTAGCAAAAATGAAGAGGTCAACCTGGGTGTACGTCTCCTATCTTCTAATGCTTTGCTAGTTCATTCCCATTCCCTCCCCCAAACTGTGGATTAAGAGCAGCAACAAACTACGCCCCCCCACGCCCCCCCCCTAACTTCAAGCCAAGCAATGAACTTCAGAGCGAAAGCACGGCGGCACCGCCGACAAATACCGAAAGAGCCAGACTCGCTTTGCAAAAACATAAATGAACGCATACATTACATCTATACTTTCTCCACCAGCAGGGGCTGCTTACAAGCGCTTCCGGAAAGACTCCAGAGGGGAAATCGAGGCTCGCTGGGAGTCCAAGGGGAGCGCGAATGGGAGGAGATCAGCAAGAGGCTGAAACTGGGGAGGGGTGGGGGAGAGAGAAAGAAAGAAAAAAAATCGGCACGGGGCGCACAAGAGTTTGGACGGCTCTCCCCCCTCGGAGAAAGATCTCTCTACAAGCGAGAAGGGAAGCAAAAGAGCCAGCAATCCAGATACAACAGATCGCTAAGTTTTGAGAAGACAAGCTGCGCCGCCGCTGAGTTATGTGCTTATTTGTTGCTGCTGCTGCTGCACAACACACAACCACACACACACACACACACACACACCCAGGGTGAAAAATACCAACCTAAACTTCTCCGCGCTCTTTCCTTCCGTCTGGAGCCATTCAGAGAGTCTGCCCACAGCCAGGGCTCTTCCCCCCAGATGTTTATGGCAAGCCAGCGGGCCGATGTGTTGTCAGTTGCCTGTTAACCCTTTCGGCCCACAAGGGGCAGGGCGAAGGGAGAAGGCGAGAGACCGCCGGCCCCACCCTTCGTGAGCCCCTTCCAGCCAAGCCTGCCTTTCCTCCTGGCTGGCGCTGCGCTTGGGGTCAACCCGGGGAAAAAAGGGAAGGGGCGGGGAGAGGCCGGGGAAGGGAGCCCTCCACTTCTTCTTCCCCTGGCGGCGGTTTTGCGCGAGGCTGCCTGCCTCCCAGGCTCCCGACTTCCAAAAGGGAGGGAAAAGGGAGGAAACAACGCCCGTGCTGCAGCCGGGACCTTTCGGCCGGAGGGGCGGGGAGTTGTGCGCGGACTTTGCCAAGCATCTCTTCTTCTATACCAGGAAAAGGAAGGATGGGCTCCTTCTGAGCTGGCTCTGCCTTAGGACACGCTCTCGCTCTCCCCCCTCGCTTTCCCAGTTACACGGGTTTGATTCTCAGCCACGTCGTCGTCTTCTCCCCATTCCCGCCTTAAGGAGCAAGCAGGCCCGGTATGGGCGAGAAACGCTCTCCTTACCCGAATCAATTGCCCTCACTCTGCGCCGTGGCTGCTGCAGCTGGTAACGCGGCCTGCCGTTTTTGGCAGCGCCGACCGCCTCTCTGGAGCAAAGCCGAATCGGCCGGGTGGGAAAGCCTTGGCTTTGGGGAGCACACCAGTAGCAACAAGGAACGATGGCTTTGGATATAAGGAGTTAAGTGACATTTCCAAACAGGCCTCAGGAAAAGAAAAAAAAAAGGGGGTTACTAATGCAGGTAGTCTTCGACTTACAACAGTTCATTTAATGACCGGAAGTTGCAACAGCACTGAAAAAAGTGACATATGACTATTTTTTCCACAGTTGCAACCTTTCCAGCCTTCCCATGATCATGTGATCAAAATTCAGGCGCTTGGCAACTGGTTCAGCTTTATGACGGTTGCGGTGTCCCTTGTTCGTTCGTTCATCTTTTGCCATGTCCTGACAAGCAAAGTTGGTGGGGAAGCCACATTCACTTAACAACCAGGTTACTAACTCAATAACTGCAGTGATTCGCTTAACAAATGTGGCGTGAAAAGTCGTAAAATGGGCAAAACTCACTTAACAAATTTCTCACTTAGCAACATAAAATTCTGGGCTCAGTTGTGATCATAAGTCAAGGAATACCTGTACAACATAACAAAAAAAAAAAGGAAGGTGTGTTTGTTTAGGTGATGGATTTGTGGATTTTGTTTGATCTTTGCTGCAGTTTGGGATACACACAGTTGTGGGATTCAAGTAATTTAGCAACCGGTTCTCTGCCCTAATGATTTCTTCCAACAACCAGTTTGCCAAACTGCTCAGAAAGTTAACAACCGGTTGTCCCAAAGTGGTGCGAACTGGCTGAATCCCACCACTGGATACACAGGATTTTTGATAACCCAAACCAGACTAGGTGCCATCTTTGAAATGCAAAATAATAATACAAAATGCACTGCAAAGTTGCCCAGTTGTTTTCTTTCAAGCAGCTTCCCTCAACAAAACCCATTGCAAATCAAGAAATGACTTGAGCTGGAGTAGGTAGCATTGGTGAGGTTTGTCCGTGCTTGTTTTTAATCCTTTGCTGAATGTTTAATCATGGTTTCAGAGCCAGTTTGATGTAGTGATTAAAGGCTAAAAAGTGGAAGACCATGAATTCTAATGCTACCTTTGGTCTAAAGGCAGCTGGGTGATTTTGGGCCTGACACACACACACTCAGCCCTAGGAAGCAGGCAAGGATAAACCATTTCTACATTATTTCCAAGAAAATACTCCAGGCATTAGTAGGAGTAAAGACTGATCAGAGGCAGAAAAAGCATGCACAATTAGTTTGATTCACACATAAGGCACAATCTTGAGGAAGCAAGTGCTGCACTTGAACTTGAAATGGCACACAAAAGACCACATCTCAGTGTGTGTGAAACTAGCTACTATAGACAGTATAATTTACAATACATTTAGATTTAAACTTCAATTAATATACAGTTGATAGGATTGCTCAATAGGCAGTCAGTAGGCTTTGTAATTTGGTGGGACCCTTAAAGGGACACATCCAAAATTGCTAAGGGAGATGGTACCCCTGCCATAAATTGTGGTTCACAAACTAGAATGTTTCTATTCTGTACTAGGCTACTCCCTTCTAATCCTCAAAATAGCACAGAAGATTGCTGATTGGTGTTGCCATTAGAGAATCTGCTATAACAAAAAGCATCACGCTAAATAGGAAGGGACTTTGGAAATGCAGCTGTTTCAAAAACCATGTTTGTGTGGCACACTGAATCACATCCTAGTCAACCACACATTTTATTGGTTAGAATTGCTTTAACCTAGCTGTGGTGATGTTAGTTTAGGTCCAGTTTTTACAAATCAAGAACACTGGGCTAATTGAATAAACCTGGCTATTTGGCATGAAAATAAGAGCTTCTTGCTTTCTTTGTAAAAGGAATTTAAAAATGAAAATGTGAAACAATAGTTCACTAATGTATTACAGAAAAGGTTATACTGTCCTGAGGAAGAAACTCAATAATATTACCTTGATTTTATTTAGTATGAGATGAGAAACAGGAAACTTGGAAAAGTTTTCAAGGTTCAGTTACTGTATCCTACAACAATAATATACCTTTTCAGAAATCCCATTGGTGTCCTTCTTGATCTGGTCTATATCAAAAGGCTAGCATCAATCTTGAAAACCTGTTGAAGTTTTTCTGTTCTGTATTACAATAAACATTGTCAAGGTGAATTTATTTTGAGTCTATCACTTTTTTCCAATAGATACTTCCTCTTTGTGCTGCAAACTAACAACTGAATTTGGCTAATGCAGATGGTGAAAATTTCATTTGGTTTGTTTGTTTTTTAAATAAAACCTATCCTTTGTCCTTTATGCCACTATAATAAACACTTCAAGCATAGATCTTGTCTTTGAGATGCATTCACTTGATATTCATAAAATGACTAAATAAAAGCCTTTATGCATAAACATACAGCAGCTCTAAATATAGAATTCAGCCTCTTAAAGTTGATGGTGACAGCCCAATCTTCCTTGTTGCCTCTGCATGTCTTGCCACTTCCTGGTTATAGGATCTTAACAACATTTGCACATTTCCCTATAAAAAATGACAAAGCACATGAGGATTTTTATTCCTTATTTTCTTTTGTTTTATTGGCTTGTTTCTGGGTTTAATGTGGTACTCTGGGAGGAAAATCAGGGTTAACATTTTAAGACTAGCCCCTTGAACTACAATCTGCTGTCAGGCTGGCATTCATATTGATATTTCAAAGATGCCCAAGTCCTTTAACTGACCACATATCACTCTGCCTCCATCCCGCCCTCCTTTTGGGGGAAGGAGGGTTAAGTGGGACACAATTAATAGTAGCAAACCCTTAATCCAGGGCTCCTTTTTAGCAAACAAAAGAATCTTGGTTAAAAATGATGGCTTTAAAACTAGACAATGAACGTTCACTGGCATTATTCTGTAGGAAGTTAGCACCCACCCCTTTCCTGGAAGAATGAAATATTTTAGGAAATATTAAAAAGGCAGAATATTATA
>JANHZT010002300.1:62696-75568 GCA_032468215.1 Stegonotus admiraltiensis
TGGGCCTTCTTTGTTCATATCTTTATTTTTAACCATAGATCTGGCCAACTGTAATATTGAATAAAATTTTCTGGATGTCCCTTTATTCCATTTCTCAACCCCCCACCCCCACCCCAAATTCCTTATTCTTTAGTCAACTTACATTTTCATCTCCTTTTTTCCTTAACCCCACATGATAGTCTCAGATTCATTATTAACTGTTTAAGAAGAAGTTTCAGAGGTACAGGAGATAGAGAAAAATAGTCAAAGTTATAAAAATGACAAAGGCTAGCAGTAATCTATAAGCATCAGTGATTCCTAGATAAATACACTGGGTAATTTTCTACGTTGACACATTCCTTGGCATCTTCCCTTCCTCGTTACCCCTACAATTCCCAGACCTGAATGGAATTAACAAGGCAAAGGTCTAAAAACTCCAGGGCTAAAGGGCAATTTCCCACTGGGGAGGAGGGCTTTCCTGAGTCTATTGTTTTTTTCATACTTCACACTGCAACATGGGATGTACAAACTGTGGGTTGACATAGGAGAACCCCTCAAAATCTGTTTGGTCTATGTTAGAAATGACCAGCTGATCGGGTGGCGTTAATACTGGTTGTCCTCTGGTAAAGAATTTGTCGAAGTTTTCAGCACCCTTGCCACACTGCAATTAAAAAATAAATAAATTACAAATTGGAAAGCAAGCATAAGTAAACAGTTGCTAGATACAAAATATTTACCGTATATTGTTGGATTTCTGCATTCCAATTATTTGGGAATACTATTACCCAGTCAGAAACATTTCAGCCTGGTTAACTATGGGAAGTCTATACAAATTGGGGTGGTGGTATATTAAACAAAGTGAGATGAAATGAAATGGGTGGTAGAAATGTCTCCATCCTGGCTGGTTAGGCTCTTCCCATAGGAAAATAACTTCAACAGAAATACAACAGAAGATGTATTATCTTTTAGATAAAATCAAATCTCACTGTATTAAAAACAGGCAATGCCATAATTTTAAAATCCTTTAAAAATGAATTTCACAGACTTTTCTGTTTCGAGTTACTGATCTGTGCTGGTAGATTTACATACTGACTGTGCTCTCCCCCAGGTCGTTCTTGCTATAATATTCTAACATTCAAACAGGAACCCTGGCATTCAGAGGACAATATTCCATTTTGGTAGGGAAATATACATGAAATGGTAACTGCTGTTGCTCACAGCTGTCTTGCAGGGAGTTTTGTCATGAACATGTTCATTTTTCTGCCAAAAGCACTCTCTTAATTT
Organism: Stegonotus admiraltiensis; assembly: GCA_032468215.1. Taxonomy (NCBI): domain Eukaryota; kingdom Metazoa; phylum Chordata; class Lepidosauria; order Squamata; family Colubridae; genus Stegonotus; species Stegonotus admiraltiensis. Next base: position 63,960 of record JANHZT010002300.1, read on the forward strand.
CTGGTTGCAGCAATCAACTGAAAAATGGTTCGAATAATACATACTATGGATTTTTTGTTGTGTTTTCAAAGGGCAAACTACTTCAGAGCAATCAAAAAAGGTTTTAACATGATGGGAATAATGGTTGAATTCCAGCCCACGTACTAAAAATAAATGCTTTACAGATTACTTCTTTCACATCCCCAGTTTATTCTGTTCCATTTTTTAAAATGGTATTACATCTCCTCCCAACATTTTTAAAAGCCTGTCTTGGTACAAAATGTAATTCAAGATCTTCTCTATTGCCTACACTAAAGCAGAAAAAAATAGCTTCAAGTACCTAGTGATTGTATGAAAAATAATTTGATCAAACTCTTCAAAAGGATAAGTACTACTTAATCTTAGAAATATATTACTACTGGTGCTTTATGTCCACGTGGGATTTTTTTTTTGACATGTTAAATCATATATATTTCAACAAAAGAAGAATAACTACTGGGAAAGGAAAAATGGAATCCAAGAGCTACCATTTAAACTGACAGATTTTTGAGAAAGTGGGAAACTTCACCCAAACTACACTTTCTGAACTATGCAGTTTCTTATTACGCTCCCAGCCATCTGTTAATCAAATAAGACAGGACTTTTAGGATAATGACTTCAAGCCAATCTCACTTAGGAAATAAAAAAGGATGACTGCATACAAATGGATTAGAAGGCACCCATTAATTCCACTAACTGATATGGAATATATTCCCACTCCATGTTTAAAATAATAAGATTTTATTAACAGATAATCTTAGCTCTAGGAAGGGCCAATGTATATTTATCTACTAATCCCAGGGGATAGGATGGAATAGCAGTGTTCCAATATCTAAGGGGCTGCCACAAGGAATGGGGGGTCAACCTATTTTCCAAAGCACCTGAAGACAGAACAAAGAAGCAATGGATGGAAACTAATCAAGGAGAGAACCAACCTAGAACTAAGAAAGAAATTTCCTGACAATGAGAACAATTAATCAGTGAAATGACTTGTCTCAGAAAACTATGGGTGCCCCAACACTCGAGGTTTTTAAGAAGACCATTTGTCTGAAATGGTATAGGGTCTCTGGCTTCAGCAGCGGGTTGGACTAGAAGATCGCCAAGGTCCCTTCCAACTCTGTTATTCTGTTTTTCTGACAGACTTTTACACACCCTTTGTCCCCTGATTTTACCACAGTTTTCTGACTGATAAGGATGCATAGAATCATGCCATCACAGCAAACGTTCCATGTAATTTCAAGCAGTCAGCACTACAGGTCAGTCTCCAATCTCTGAAGATTCATGGTTCACAAAGCCCTTTTATTTTGATTAATACGAAAGCAAGAAAGTTGAAACTATCTAGCTTGTACACTGGAAAAAAAAAACTGCTGGGTGAGATATGTTGAAGTGCTATCCCATGTCTCACATCTTTCACCAGAACACTTCAAGCCCGTACATACATATATAGAAGTTCCACTCAACCTATTCATGTATCATTTCTGCCTACAAGGATCTCTCACGGGATTTGAAAGGATTAATTTGGCTTCTTCTGCTTGAGCTTATTGCATAAACCTTTTCTGTGCATTCAGAGCTGCTTTTGGGATCCTTCTCTAGGTTGCAGGTGAGAGCACTGCAACATGAGAGAATAGGCCTTCCTTCTGGTGGCGCTCTGGGTCTGAATCTCTCTCTTCAGACTGCTGACTCCTTTCAGCTGGTGCTGTTTCAATTCTCCTATGTACCTGCTATGCGGTGTTTTTAAATTCTGCCTTTCTTTATCTGACAGTGTACTGTTATATCTTCTGCAACTATTTATTTGGGCCTGCTTTAATTTTATTACACTTGTTTTGACTGTATACAGTACTGGCATCTGCTTAAGAACCTTTGACTTGAAAAGACTACTAAATATCTAAATAAAATAAAACTTGGGCTTTGTTATGACACCATAGACACCAAATACTGAAAGAAACATTACTGTTCATCTCATTTACCACTTTCGGTTTGAATGGAGGCTGGATGTCTCTGTTCTCCAGTCTTTCCCAGTCAATTCTCCTAAAGAAGGCATGTTCCCTAATGTCTCTCTCTCCTTCGGGCCCACAGCCAAGACGTTTGGCAGGGTGTTTAGTCATTAACTGGAAGTCAAACACATAAAGGATACAATGAGATTTTTCAGAATGTGAGGAGTAGCACACAGTCAATAAAGTCATTTTGTTTTCCTTAATATCTGCTGCGGTTAGATCTTTTTCTTCCCACTGTTACACAAAAATAGATGTCCTTCTTAGATATAAAAACCATTTTCCTTTTTCGTCAAGAATTAAATAGCTAGCATTTTTTTAAAAAAATCTATATATATATATATATAAAAAACCAACTGGCCACAAAAAAGGTTGAGAAACTGTATTTTTAAAGTTTTGGACAGTATATCATTCTAAAAGCATAGGGTTCAACTATTGTAGCAACAAGGAAAAGAGAAAGCTAGCTGATCTTAAAGAGCAAATCATGAAAAACATGTGTGCCATTTAAAGTTTAAAAGTTTTACATGCAGTTGTGGCTACATTATCACCAATAAGACTGTATAAGATGAACATCTCTTTCCACACATAGTTTTTGTATAAGAAATTGCATGTTTTCTGAGTTATGGCGATTATCCAAGTTCTCAAACAGAAGCAATATTGGTTTATGTTAAGGAAATCATCTAGATTCTAGTGTGAACCACACAAAGAGAAACAGACAAAAGGTCTATTTTCATTATCAGTACTGTACAAGACATTTGGCTCACCAGCACCTAGTGAGAACTGAAAATGTTTTTTGAATTTAAAAAATAGTTCTTAGGAAGGAATACATTTTATTAACTATTTTGATTGTATAAAAATGAACCCAAGTGACAAATATTTAAAAAATCCAGATAAGTTAGGCCAATTCTATTAAAACAGTGCTTAATAAAATATCAAAATTTACTTTACCCAGATAGTAAACTGATAAATGCTTAATATCGCAATCATAAATTCATATGTCTCAAAATAAATACAATAACATTTCAGATCAGGGCACCTTACAAGCAGAACGTCTTGGATATTGATGCTCAAGTTGGCATTAAATCCCTAAAATGGTTGGCCAAGAATAAAAAAACATTCTGCTTAGAAAAAAAATACATAATAATGGGTCTGGCACAGAGCCAGTGAAAGAACACAATTCGAGCTCCTGGATTCTATAGTAAAATATGGGTGATTTCATTGAATACTGGACACAGAAATGAAATGGATATATGTTGCCTTAAATAGAGACAGACAACCATATTCTCCATCTCTGGCACAGTATTTAGGCTTCTAATTGAGGGCAGCTGTTTGGGACCATTTTCAAATTATCTTATTTCTTTCAGGATATAAATAAACTAACAAATCATAACTAAAGCCATCTAATGCAGGGGTGTAAAACTCACGGCATCACAGCAGCGTCATGTGGCATGATGACTTTCTCATATTGTGACTTCCCCCCCTTTGCTAAACCGGGCGTGGGCGTGGCCAGCGTGTGACACATCCGGCCCACAGACCGTGAGTTTGACACCCCTGATCTAATGGATTAGGATTTATTGCAGAGATGACAAACAAATTTGAGTATTTTACTGAATACTTTATTTAGCAACTTAATACATTGTATCTATTTTGTTTTATTACGTTAATACCATGTTATGATTTGATATGGTTATTTGACTGCAGTAATCAATAGAATGAACAATAGAACCTTACCCCTTTGCAGATGGACACAGCTTCTTTGGACATTGCTTTGGGATAGGAAACATTATGTTCCATTATTGACTGAAAGAGTTCATCTTCATCCTCGCCATCAAATGGAGGCTGTTCAACGAAAGCAAGGTTGACAGGACATTAAAAAATGAATGCTTACCCTGAACATTTATTCAAAAGCAGATTGTTATTTCCTGTTGGCTCAGACTTCCCGTTGATCAAGCTAATTGGAGAAACTGGGAGTTTGGGGGAAGGATGGATAACTTCCTGTTGAGTTGTAGGATGGAACCTTTCCTTTTTTGGGGGTGGGAATAGAAGAGACAATGTTTTATGCTACTTCAAAGCCTTAGTTGGCGGTCCCACCAAGTGTGCTAGCCTGTTGGAAAATGATGGTCTCTCTGCTGCTTAGCATCTACGATCCCTGGATTAAGTTACATGGAATTTTGGAATCCAATGTCACCCCAATGCTGTGTTCCAACCCTCTCAATCTCAATCTAAAGAAGCTGTTCAAATTTTTAAAAGGAGCTGTTGACTATACAGTAACTATATGAAGCGAAAGAAATTGAAACATTGTCTGTTTTGGGGCATAATTCAAAGAGCAGATTATGATCAAACTCTAAAGGATTTCCAATTAATTGGAGTTTTTGTATTTTTCTGTATGATCCTAACCTTATTTTAAGCTTCCTCAAAGTCCATTTCTTCTATTAGCTTAGAAAAATTTAAAAATAATAGAGGGTCTTCTTTGCAGCTTCATCTACCATCCTCCACAAATGAAGCCTATCATTGATTCTTCTACTGAGAGACAGTTTGCAACAAATATGGCTTGTTTATTTTTAATTAATGTGTGATGTGCTAAAGTGTGGGTTATGTGAGTAAATCATACTTCAGTATTTGACAGTATTTGAAAATATAATTTGTTGCCAGCATATGGATCGAGAACAATATATGAATAAAATAATATGGTTGGATTTTTGGCTTTTGTCCTGCACAATCCTCAATCTGAAGAGTTGCAAGACAAAGAATAGCTAAAAAGAAGGAAAACAAACTAGGAATTGGTCAACAAATTAAACTTTATTTATCTGATTCATCTACAACAGGGGTCTCCAAACTTGGCAACTTTAAGATTTGTAGATTACAACTCCTAGAATTCCCCAGCCAGCAATAATTCACATGTCTTAAAATTGTTAAGTTTGGAGACCCCTGATCTTCAAGACTGACTTGTTCTGTATAATATTTTAAGACAAAATATTATTTAGATGATGCATGGACATAGCCATTGTATCACTGAAATCTTGCAGTTTTAATTTCCAGAGGATACTCAGTTGGTCTGTTAACTTGAAATTCAGCTATTAACCTTTATTATTATTTTTTCTGTATCTTATTTTGTCTTTCATTCCTAACTCATTTAATTGTTTAATTGTTTAATTACCTCATGAAATAGATCTAGCCATTCTTACCTGACCAGCCAGCATCTCATATAAAAGTACTCCGTAGGCCCACCAGTCCACTGACTTTCCGTATGGTTGATAGGCAATAATCTGTGAATTCCAGTAAAAAGATTTAGTAATGTATCTTGAAAGTATCTGTTTTTTAAAAAGATACAACAGAAATCTAAGTGTACCACTATAAAACATCAATTACACGAATAGCTCAGTGCATCAAAGTAAACCTTTTTTTAATGGTTGATATCGAAATAGTGGATATTTTTATACTATAAAGTACTGTATCTGAAGTGGGGGTATTTAAACTTAATTGTTTTAAGGGAAACAGGTTTCCTGAACTGGCCTAGCCAATTAAGCTTGAAGGAACTAGATTTGCCCCAATAGCCCTGGCTCTGTTTGACATGACTTTATTTCTGCAGTTGACTATGTTATCTAAACAGCTGACCAGGGACAGAAATTACTTAACCCTTTCCTATACCATAGTAGAGACAATGTCCTAGAAAGCAAAAATGAGACCTCTCTAGATAACCTGTCTCTATAACTATTCTACTTTATATTCTATACAATGAAGAAGAGATAAATGGGCAAAAATGGACGAGCATGTTGCTGTCCATAATATTATAAAGTCTGTTGCATCACCACTATGAATTTGATTTTTCAACTGCTCCAGAAAGAGGGAAAAATGGGAAATGGGAAAAGAAATGAAAGCCTAAAATAATGGCCCTGCCATCATCACTCAGGTGCAATGGGGAATAATCCAATTGTGGGGTGGATCACTGGGTTAGCCATCCTGGATGAACCTCGGCACTGAAAGAGACAATTACTCAGTGGATTCTGAACTAATGTATAGATCCAAGGGAGCATCTGATTCTGCCTACTGCCTACAGAGCTTGCACAGCAACACATCTTAGTGATGTTTCCCCCTTCCCCATTGACCCTTGAGACATATCAATACTAAAAATATATTCAGCTCCCACTAAGGAAGAAGCAGTGATTTTTTTTTTCTGTCAGCAGTACTGAACCATAGTTTAAATTGGGTGATTAGGCCTTATGGAAAGCTACAATGAAAAGCATGGTTTTTTGAATTATAATGATAGTTATCATTTGTGCTACTGCACTCGTATTAGTCAAAGCCATCCTTTGATTAAAACCACATAGGTGCATTTAAAGAGTTCTGGATCTCTTAGCAGTAAATTCAAGTTTGAAATCAAGTATTTTTTCAAACCCATTTTCTCATTGATGAGTAATTAGTGATTCCCCCACCAAAGGAATTATTTATTAGGTTTTTATCCTGACTTTAACAACCTTTGTTACAACTTTGTTACCTGTGGTTAAACCTTAACAACAACCCTGTGAGGTGGGTTGGGCTGAGAGAACTAGAAACTAGAACTCCCAGTCTCCTGTTTTCTAGCCGGGTGCCTTAATCACCAGACCAAACAGGCTCTCTTATCAAAGAAACAGACTGCTTTTTGTTTGAGACCTCCACTGATAAAATACTATTACTGAGAACCATAGACTAAAATTCCACATGGGTCAGCACTGGGATAAAACATGCATTGCCTTGGCAAAAGTGAATGCGCCCATCCTGTCTGGTCACTGAGAGAGGCCCTGCTGACAGCTACCACCCCTTGTCAGGCCTGGGGTCAAGTGTGAGACGATAGCCTCCACCTTATAATAATACTCTTCTCTCCTGCAAGTACATTACATCCCCCTGTCTCACTGCAACTCTGAAAACTAGTTAAAGGTATTTCATTTCAATATTCTTCTGGTGCCAGCAGACTGACTATTCCGAAAGGATGCCTTATGTGGTGATTCTTTCTTTTTGATACTGTTAGGATTTAGTTCTTCACTATTATGTGTATCTTTGTTTATTTGTTTTCTTTTGATTTGGTTAAGAATGCTGCCCCAAACCCTTTGTGACCAGGGGTAGATTATAAGTACTATAAAACAAGCAAGCAAGCAAGCAAGCAAGCATATTCATTTCAAGTAGTCCTGGATTTACAACCATTCATTTAGTGACTATTTGAAATTACAACAGTAGTGAAAAAAGTGACTTATGACTGTTTTTCACACTTATGACTCTTGCGGCATGGTCACGTGATCAAAATTCAGAGATTTAGCGACTGGTGTGTATTTACGATGGTTGCAGTGTCCCGGGGTCATATGATCACCTTTTGCGACCATCTGACAAGCGAAGTCAATGGGGAAGCCAGATTCACTTAACAACCATGTCACTAATTTAACAACTGCAGTGATTTGCTTAACAACAACCAGGTGGTAAAATGGGCAAAACTCATTTAATAACTATCTTGCTTAGCAATGGAAATGTTGGGCTCAATTGTGGTTGTACATCAAAGACTACCTGTACTATATAAGGAGTAGGGCAGGGATTTTTCCATGACGTGGTTTTGATAAAATGCTCGTTTGAGGCACAAAGTTTCAGTGGAAATTTATAGGTATAATTAGGAAATCTGATTCTGAGTTTTATCAAAAATATTACTAAAATGCTCATTATGAAAGAAGAAATAAAAATCCAGAATAGCAGAATGTCACGTTAATATTAATATTAAGCTACTCTCTTTTCTGAGACTCCAAAAAAGCTTTAAAAATACTATAGTCTGCACATTTAAAATGAATTTTCATTTATATTTTAATTTGAAACATACACAAATGCAAAATAGCAGTAACTAATTCATAAAAGTGAACAATAGTGCTATTCAAGACACTAATTGCAAGAACATTATTTCAAAACATGAGCAACCGGAAAAGTGATTTATTCTCTTTCTAGCTATAAAGAGAAACAGAATGGAAAGCTAAGATGGAAGAAGGAGGATTTTCCATTTTTGGCTTCACAACACTGGAAGCATCACAGCAATATAATGATGCACTTAAAATTAACCATGATATGGATTTACTTCCTTCTAAAAAACGAACCAATCCTGGCTGACACTAATTCAAGATACAATGAGATGAAGTCAGATTTTATCCAGGGATCTTAGTCACTGTGGGGGCCTTGGTGCTCTCTGAGCTTGGTTTTTTTCTTGTAGGCATTTCATTAGCCAACTAGGTAACATCATCAGTGCTAGATGGGAGTGAGCTTTGCTCTCTATTCAGAGATAATGTTATCTAGTTGGACAATGAAAGTCTGCAAGAAAATAACCAAGCCCAGAGAACACCAGACCTCACAGTTCAATTCTAAATTATAGCTTAGCTATAGCTTCTCTTCTATCTATAGTCATTATGGTTAAATATTTCCTTTGTCGCAAACTTGGGCATAAGCATTAAGTACAAACTGTAATGAGAAAAAAATGATAAAACATGCACCATTTCATCATGATGCAAACTGTAGCCTTTCATATTTTAATGCCTCCTTATGTTACGCATAAGTAAGCCAGAGGCTTGAACTTGCAATGTCACAGTACAGATTTCCTCATAAAGTGCCACTAACTTTATCCCCCACCCATGCCCAGAGACACCCATAGAGTTATGTAAGAATGGGCTTAAGAAATAGTGATTGTCAAGGTTCCAAGTAACGCATCCAAAGAAACCAGAACTTCGAGGCAGGAAGGTTCCTCAAAGAATGTGTTTATTGGATACATCATATTGGCATGGCTTAGTGAAAAGCAACTCTAAAAGTTTCCCGTGGTTATAGCATAATTAAAAGAGTAAATGTTTCCCTCCCCAAGTGTTACAGGTCACATTGTCCATTCAAAGCAGTTGGTGGGCTTCTTGGTCACTCTTTTCCTCCTTCAACTGACACCTATTGGGATGACCTTGGTTCCCATGGGAGAGCTCTTTGTTATGTCTCTGAGACATTCTATTTACACACACCCCAAGAGTACGTGTCAACTATGAAGCAGCAAAAGATGGCTTCAGCCAGGTTCGATTCAGAGTTAACAGTGATAGTCATTTCATCCAGTTCCCCATCATTTTTCCTTACTAACTGGAGAGCATCAGGAAACCTGAGTAAGTTTATCAACATTTATCACCTTTCTCATTTCCTTCGTCAACAGTAAACAATCACGTTAGAAAATCTAGCCCTGATTGATTGTTCAAAAGTACATTATCTTCTGGAAGAATTATGGGCATAGTACATAATATCTCAAACAATAAGTACCTCTGGTGCAATATAATCTGGAGTCCCACAGAAGGTCCTTGTTGACACTCCATCACTCATATTCTCCTTGCACATGCCAAAGTCTGCAATCTTAATATGTCCTTCAGAATCTAACATTACATTATCTAATTTCAGATCTCTATGAAAAATCAGAACAATTAAGAAAGTTAAATATCAGCTGTCAGAAATGCTGGTGGTGGCAGTCTCATTGCAAGAAATAACTTAAAACCAGGATAGCACAAAAACTATGTTTTCCTAGGCAAACCTGCTCACCTACTGAGAAGCCTTACAGACAACTTATTTGTAGGTGCCAAGGAAAATGGTTGGGGGGCACAATGGAGCATGTTGCCACAGGGTTGCTTATATAACTATATAGATCAAACGGTGTCTCTTAATTACCCCTGTACTGTACTGTATACAAATAGGAAGCAAACCCCACACTTACTCACAGTGGTGATGTTACTGACTTGGGTAATGAAATGTCTGCATGAAAACAGCCAAGCTCAGAGAGCACCAAGGACTCCAGAATTCAACTGTGAACTACCGGTACATGTATTTTCTTCTATTGTATGTCTTAAACACATACCACTCTCTCTTCCTACTGAGATATATTGGGCAAGTCCTGTTCAGACCAACTTTCTTCAGTGAAATCAGATTTCGGATTAAATGGATAGGCTTTGGGTCCAAATGTCTATAATATTTACTTCATGGTCAAGCATACTAGTCCATGAAGATAAATTGCCTTCATTTTGCTACTGTTTATTTTATCTGCAAGGCTGCCGCTTTGGGGTATTTCACTTCTGCATCTCTTGTGATGATATTTTATTTAAATGTATAAAATACAACTTAAAATCTGACTTGATTGCTGTATACTCCAATGATTTTAGAACATCTATTGAGAGCAATAGACTGATGGGGGTACATTTCTTTGTCTTATAATGCTTATACAAAAAGCCTTTTATATGTTTTGCAGATCTTATAGCACTGAAGACTTCTGTTAGTGCACCATGTTGAATAAGCAACTGTGAATTAAAATAAACATGTTTAATGTGTTCTGTTATTTGGGGAAATATGTGTTCCCAGTTCAGTGCTTTCTTCCCCCATTTTTGCCCACAAACATTTCTTTTTTACAACCTGTGATGAACTTGTGTTGTTACACAGAACTGCTCCACTTACCGATAAACAATTCCTTTCTTATGGAGAAAAAAAAGACCCACTGAAATTTCTGCTGCATAGAATCTGAAAAGAAAAAAAGACTTGCTAATCAAAAGAACTTCACCTGTATATGCAAGATTTGAATAATTTACGACCATCCATTCAGAAATGTTCCTTCATGCCATTCATAGAGTAGGGTTGTACGGACTGATCTTCTCCTCTCCATCAAGTTCCCACTCATAGATTCTAACATACTATAAAATTTGGAGGCTGATGGCTGCTATTGGACCGTCAGCCTTGCATTATTATAAAATCCGAATTGTCCTGGATTCTAGGTTGCAAACAGAACCTTTCCCAAGAGATGAGGCCCCTGATTTAAATGTTCACATCTCACTGGGCAAAAGTAAGGATGCTTACACAGGATTATGGGACAAGATTAACACAATGGCTACAAGTCACAGAAGACTCCATTAATGCTATGACTCCTGTTATTGGCCCTAATACTAAGTCCTGTTATTTACAAGAGAATAGAATAGAATACTTTATTTGGCCAAGTGTGATTAGACACAAGGAGTTTGGACAAATGAGGATTCCTCCTCTATGACAAGGTATTATTAATTTCAGGCAAGAACTGTGATATATTATATTAGTTTGCTTTAGACAAACTGAATTGTAGAGCGTATAGTGCCAGCTTGTTTCTAAAATGCTTGTGATTCACACTACACCTTATTTGCTCTATGATTCACACATAGTAAAATAATATAAGAAATGCAGCACCTTTCAAAAAGTTTATTTGATTAATTGTATGAAATTAATAGAGACCGTGCTAATTAGGAATTTAATTCTTCCAAGTAGTTTTAAGTCTATGCAATATTGATGAGTTTTTGAAGCTAGCTTTCCTGTGAAGCAGTGTCAATTACACAAAAAAACTAGAAAATATGAGTAAGGTAGGGAATGGAAAGATACATCTTCCTAAAGCAGAATATTTTATGACAAATTCAATATAAAATCAACAGAAAATGCACTCACACTGCTTGGGGCTCCTTAAATTTTCCTACTTGCTGAATATGATACATGAGGTCACCACCATTCACATACTCCATGACAAAGTACAGGCGATCCTAGAAGACAATATGAAACCAACAAATAGGTCAAGCT